>JAGFMF010011830.1:431162-497075 GCA_019455555.1 Galemys pyrenaicus | reverse complement strand
GGGAGGGAGGGAGGGAGGGAGGGAAGAGAGAGACAGAAAAAAAGGAAGACACTTTCACAGAATGGATATCTTAATGAATCTGACCTGAAATCAAACTCAGAGCTAACGGCAAAGTAGTTAGACCTAACAGTTTTGCCATCACTACCTATGATTTTCAGAGCCCTTCATTATTTATGTGACTTAGGAAAAGTGGGTTCAAATGTTGTATATTACAATCCCAGTTTTGTAAAAATAAAATGTGAAAGAACACAAGCTCACAAAAATGACAATTTTAAAACACGCACTGATGTCTAATTCTTCAGTTGAATTAGTATCATTGGCAGTATATCACATGTGTTTGAATTTTTTATTAAATGTACACCAAAAAAAATCTCTATGGTAGAGAAATAAAACAAAATACTATCAAGCACCACAAAACCTGTCTGTCAGAGAACAAAGCAGTGCAATTAAAGGCAATAAAAGCCACAAATTTTTATACTCAGCCACTATACTTTCTGAAATTAAAGTTCGGTTTCAGCAGTGTCGAGCATTACTGAAAACTGGGTTTATTTTTTAGGCACAGCATATACCCAAAAGTTTCCAGTTCACTAGCTTTCAGTGATAGAATATTTGAACATGAGAAAAGGCTTACACTCAATTTAGTTATGATACAAATATATATATATATATATAAACATACACTGTCAGTTTCTTTAGGAAAAAAGTGAATATGGGGAGAGGGATTAGGATGAGGACAGAAAGAGCACAGGGGACTGAGGTGATGGTGCACTGGTGAAATGGTGGTGGGAACTCCATGAGGACTACAACTGATATCAAATGTGTAAAATTAATTAATAAAAAAACAAAAAGTGAATACATCAAAAGAGCATAAACTACGACTTCTTTTCCCCTTCCAAAAAACTGTTGTTAAATTAATGATGCAATTTAATATTTTAGAAATGTGTCAGGCTTGAATTTTTTTTAACAAATTTAATGTAACATTAACTTGCATTCCCACCGGCAGTATAGTAGGGTTCCTTTTTCCTAAATGTGGAGAAAACATTTATTGTTGTTGGGTTTTTTGATGTATGCCATTCTTACCGGTGTAAGGTGGTACCTCACTGTGGTTTTAATTTGCATTTCCCTGATTATGAGAGATGTTGAGCAGTTTTTGATATGCCTGTTTGCCATTTGTATGTCCTCTTTGGTGAAGTGTCTTTTAAGTTCTTCTGCCCACTGCCTGAGTCTAATTGTTAGAGGGAAGGGTAGTCCTGAATGGATTACACAGATAGATTTGTGGACTCCAACCCCCACTCCAGACCACCAGTGTTCCAGAACCACAAATCTGGTAAGATGATTATTGAAGAGTGGATCACTGGGACCTGAGGGTGGAGTTAAGCAGCCAGGCTGGCTATAAAACCAGAGAGGGGAGCCTTGGGCTCTCTCTTCCTTTGGGGCCACCGCACTTGATTCAGAGGCAGCTCTCAATGTGCCTTGGGTTCCAACTCGAAATATCTGGTAGGATATTTACAGATTTGTCTCCCTCTATTCCCTTGGTGTTATTTCTACTTTATTCCCCTTCTTTTGTAAAATAAAACCCTTTAATAAATTTTGTTCTGTGTGCCTGTGTGCCTGCATTTGAGGGCTAATTAAGAAAGCCTTTTGAGCACACGCAGGTGAGGACCCAGTCAGGGAAACCCATTTTATATTAGGGTTGCCCTGTAACAGTCCCATCTGTTTATCTTCTCATTTTTATTGCTTTGGGGATGCATCTTCAAAGAGAAAAATATCAGATGGCTTTACTTTTAGGAGGAATGTGAAAGAACATCAACCACAACAAAAAAGAAAAAACAAAAAAAAAGCAAGCGAAAGCTCAAGTAAATGGGCAATTATAACCAAAACAAACAAACAATTCAACAAGATCAAAAGGTCAAAGATAAACCAAAGGGCTCATGGGGGGGGGGGGGGGGAGAGCATAAGGAACACAAGGGACNGGGGGGGGGGGGGGTGAGAGCATAAGGAACACAAGGGACTGAGGTGATGGTACAAGGGTGAAATGGTGGTGGGAACTCCCTGGGGACTACAAATGATGTCAAATACAATTAAATAAATCTAATTTAAAAATTAAATAAAATCCATATAATTTAGAAAAAAAAACAAATTTAATGTAACAGCTAACCCTTTTTTAAGTAGTTTAAAAGTAAGAAACAAGGAGAAGGTTCTCAGGAGACAACAGGAGTAATTTAAGGATCTCTGAAACAACTGGAATTGCAAAAATAAACTTCCCTTGCTACAAAGTTGCCTAAGACAACACAGCCACACAGTTACCTTAACACTTAATACTACTGGGGCGGGCTGGCGTGGCTGGTTGAGAGGGAAGAGGCAAGGGACCACTGTTATAATCCCTAGATCTAATTAAGTTTCTCACCCTCTTCCCAAAGACTGAGTCAAGAGATCCAGAATTTGAGTAATTAGGCTACTACAACAAAAATCATTGTTGACTACATTTCCAGTAGAAACCAAAAACAGGTTGGCCAGGGATAAGAAGTCTTTGATTAACTCAATCTCATAGAAATCCCTTTCTAGATTCTAATCTGTGACACAATGGGTTCTTCTCTCAGATTTAACAGGTCTCAGATTATCAGTTGCATTTAAAAACTGATTCTATTAATAATAGGATTTGAGAACCACTAGACTACTTGGCAGGAAAGTGCATGATGGGAAATTTTACTAGTCAAATTCTAATTATTACTCTATTAGGGGGAAGAAAGCACAGAAGGATCATTTTTTTTTAAATGCTAGCATTACAAAAGTGGTTCTCAAAACCAGAATGGGAAACATTCTACATCAAGAACACTTAAAACAATTTGATTTTAAGATTAACAGTAAGAAAGAAAAGAAATTTCAAAAAACAAAGGACAATTATAAGGATATCTTTAGAAATAAACCCAAAAGACATCAAAATAAAGTAAAAAGCATTAAAAAGGAGCATTACTAGTACACACATTTAGACAAAGAAACAGAATGATCACATGAGACTTGACTATGTATGACAAAATTTTAATAGGTAAAATTTTAGATTTTTTTTCCTGCTGACTATAATAGAAAACTGTCACAAAAATAAGTGAAACTGTTCAAACAAAACCTGGAACTATCACTCAACAAGGATGTTAGCATAGATGGATATGATACGGGTTTATTTGCTTGCCCTGTTCAATTTACTCATCATCCAGGTATGCTACTAGGAACACCAAAAGCTACTAAGGCACCTTTGTACAAAGTTGACTCCATCAGAACACATTAGGAAAAAGAGAAGCCTTATTATGGTACATGGTTAGCTCCTAGGCTCTAAAACTTAACAGGTTACATAAGACAAGTTAGACAAGTTACTTAACACCTCAGTTTTATCATTTGTAAAACAAACTGTTATGAGAATTGAGTAACTTTTTGTTTATAAAATACTAAACACTAGCATAGGATTCAAAATAAAAAGGGCCACTCTCCCCTGAGAAGACACAGTCCTTTACCAAGGAAATTGCTATCTCACCCTTCTTTCCCCATGGATAACAAAAAGACAACTGCCTTTCTTCAGTAACTCCTTTATTTACTTCAATACAAAACACTTCTCCTTCTCTCACTACCCATTACCCAAATTATAATAAAGCACTAACTATATAAATACAACATTCATACACAACATATAAAGACAATATAAATACAATAGCTCCAAATTTATTTTCATTCATTGCTGTGAAATGGTGGTCTAGGGTGTGGCCAAAAATGTTACTATTTTTGGTTTTGCAGGTCACATGGTCACTGTTACAACTCAACTCTGCTATTATATAATGAATGCGAACCAGTCACAGACAATTCATACCTGATGCGCAGCACTACTGTTTCCAATAAACCTCCCGCCTCACACTCACACAAGCACACAGGCAGAGAGGCCATTAAAAAAATAATCAAATGTAAATTACTCAAACAAACACTACAAACTATACAACCATTCTATGAGAAAGAAACTGTCTAAGATATTCAAGCATATTAATTTTATGTGATATTTTAGATATGTATTAGATATGTATTCACTTTAAGTCTGATCAGAAGAGGCTATGAAAATTTCAGTAATTCTTTGCCATCTTCACACATTTAAAACACAATATGGGAAGAAATAAAAGAGTGAAAGCTTTCTACTCTTTGTTTAAAACTCAGCTCTTCCACACGATGATCCATACAACCTTAAGACCTCATTCTTTAAAATGAGAATATTACAAAATACTACACTCTGCAGAAATGGTGTTTACCTTGATAATTGTGAAGAGAGAATTGGGATTATTATAAAAAAAATAAATCCTGATTTAAAAGCAAGAGAGTACCCATCTTATTAATTCCCTAAAGATGTTTTCACACAATATTAATACTAATGAAAACTAATTTTAATTGCTCATGTCGCTTCAAAGGGAAGAAAAGAGTTAGGAATAGTATAATAATAGTATAATGGCCAATAATCAATGACAAAGAAGCAAAGAACATACAGTGGCAGAACAAGTAAAGTCTCTTCAATAAATGGTGTTGGAAAAATTGGACTGCAACATGCCCCCACCCCCCCCAAAAAAAAAACCTAGACTATTACCTCACACCATATACAAAAATCAACTCAAAATGGATAAAAAAAAAAAACAAACTTGAATATAAAACCTGACACCATGAAATATAGAAGAAAACACAGGCAAAACACTCCAAGATATACACCTCATAAGCATGTTTAAGAATTCATCAGCAGGAAGGACAAAACAAAGGTGAACAGCTGGCACTACATCAAACTAAAAAGCTTCTGTACAGCAAAAGACATTAAAACAGAGATATCCTAATGAATGGGAGAAAATATTTGCACACCATACAACAGATATCTTTGACTGATATCAAAGATCTACAAAGAACTTAACACAAAAAAAACAAAGCAAACAATCCAGTCAAAAAATGGGCAACAGAACTAAAAAGACATTTCTCCAAAGAAAGGCAAACAGCCAAAAGGCATATGAAAAATGTTCATCATCACTGTTACCAGGGAAATGCAAACAAAAAACAGAAAGAACAAATGCTGGAAAGGATATGAGATAAAGGAACCCTCTTACACTACTGTTAAGAATGTAAAATGGCCCAGCTCTATAAAAAGGAGTGTGGAGATTCCTCAAATTACTAAAAATGAATCTACCACATAATCTAGTGATTTCCCTCCTAGGAACCTAACCAAAGGACACAAAAAACACCTAATTTAAAAGGAAACCTGCATTCCTATGTTTATAGTAGCACTATTTACAATAGCCAAGACATGGAAACAAACCAAATGCCCCCAAACAGACAAATGGATCAAAAAGTTGCAGTGTATTTACACAATGGAATACTATTCAGCAGTCAAAATAGACAAATTCACACTATTTGCAGCAACATGGGTGGAGCTGGAAGCAATTATGCTAGCTAAAATTAGTCAGAAGGAAAAAGATAAATATTGGATAGTCTTGCTTATATGTGGAATATAGAAAAACCAGACAAAGGGTCAAGAAAAGTTAAAACTAGCAAGCTGACCACAGAATTGAGATATATAGCAAAGGAGGCAGCGGAAGGGGGTGAAAAATGGGAGGGATGAACACAAGAGAATATGATGATGGTTCAGGGGTGATACAGTGGTAGGAGAACTATGGGGACTACAACAATGTAAGAAAAATTAATTAAAATTAGTACGATGCTGGAAAAAATTACCTAGCTCCAGAGTATAAAAATAGCAATAAGGGGCCTTGCTAGTGGCACAAGAGGTTAAGTCAAAGCACTATGAAGCTATCAGCAGCCACTGCAGCATAAATTCAATCCCTGGCCAGGGAGGTGACCCACATAACACAAGAGTCCTCTCCTGTCTTGCCCCACTGCTCCCTCACCAGTGTATTTCAGTAGAACCGCCTGCTCTGTTCCCCACTCTGTCTCTGGTTAATTCTCTCACCCCCAGCAACTCTGACCTGTACCCGAGTTCTTGTATGCATAAATAAATCTTTAAAAAGTAAATAAAAATAGCAGTAATTATTTTTAAAAATATATAAACAACAAAGAAAGCAATGAAGGCATAGAAATAACAGAATGGTCCTGGAAATGAACCCCATTGGTCAGACAAAATGGAAGCAAGAAAACACATTGGTCATAGTTTTTCCAATACTAAATAATGTTCACCAAGGTTAAGAAGAGAGGTATTACACCTATTTTTAAAATAAAGAGAAATGATTTTCTATTTTAGCTTACTCACATGTTTAATGACAACTGAACACCAAAATCATTTCTATAATGTGAACTAAAATGTTATTGCAAAAAATGTACTCACAATTCCTAACAATCTTAAATCAAAACAGATGAACCTTGGAAAGTAACAAGTAAATAGCGTAGTGTTATTTTTTTAAAACTAGTTCCTGGGCCTCCCTGGTTGTGGGGTTAAAGACCCAGCACTATCAAGCTATCTCCAGCCACTGTGGCCTGAGTTCCACCCTCAACCAGGGAGAAATATCCCACATGGCACCGCTGTCTAGCTCACTGCTCCCCTCAGCAGTATATTTCAGTAGATCTGCCTGTTCTGCTTCCCCACTCTGTCTCTGGTGAATCATCTCATACACACACCTGACCCAACCCCACCCCACACCTCTGGCTTACACCCATAAAGTGCATAGTATGCATAAGTAAACAAAATAAATCTTAAAAAAAAACTATAAATATTACACTTAAAACAGTAAGTATTCTTTTCACAGTTCTTTAATATCAAAGCAACCAAAGATGCCATCGACAACAAAAGATATGCTATAATGAACTTTTCCACTAGTGATGCATCAGTTAAGACAAACCAGGAAGAAAACCAGATTCTCCTTCAGGAGACCAGGGAGCAATGTTACCTAAAGGCCACCTTTATCTTAAGTCAACTGAAATGGTAAGGTGCCTTTTGTTTACTGTGTAACATTTATCCTGCAACAAACAGAACTCTGGAGAGAAAAGAAGGGAAAAAGGTTAAGGGCAAAGGGTGAAAGGAAGGATTTTACTAACCTCTCTACTAGATACTGCTAACATAGATGTTAGCACTAACAATAAAACAAAACTTATTATTAAAATACATCAGAGAATAAATGTCCTTGCCCACACATATTTTGAATTGCAGAATTTAGAATTAAACCTACTTACTGATTATGTAGAACATAGTAAGTTCTATGAAAAAAGAAAAAGCCTGAGTATAGTAAAGGGACCAGAAGTTTTTGGCAGGAAGCGAGAAGGTGGGGCCCTCAGTTGCAAAAATAAATAGTCGGAACTGTTACTTCATTTGAGAGTTGGCAAAATACTTAGGAAGCTATTGTATAAAGACAATCGAGTGAAGAGGTGCTTTATCTTGATAGTGTAATTCTGTGTTGGGGGTTATATGTAGACCATCAATATTCACAAATTAGGTCATTTATGTTTCCATTACTCTAGCTTTTTCTGTGAAATATCTCTTCTTGCTTAGTCTTCTTGTATTATATAGCTATAATTCCTATTAGACATTTTAAATTACAGGTTTATATATTTAGTGTGATATTATGGAGGCTATCACAAACATTATCACATGCAATAGATACACTAAATAAGAGATACTGTCATAACTACTGCCCAAAATCTGTTCAAATTATTTTTCATAGATACCGTCTTAGAAAGTTAACATCAAAGATCTCTGAACTTTTGCAAGACGCAGGTTATTGGGGAAAAAAAAAGAAAAATGTTATTGAAAAGGAAAGTCTGTTCACTCTGGTCCTACTACAGTTTAGACAACAGCCTCAATTTTCTAAATATCCAGCAAAAGCTTACACTGTGCTTATCGCTACATATATTTACATACCATTACTACCTGAAAATACCTAACTTGGTAAAAATAACAAAACACACCAGTGATATAAGCCAAGACATTAATATTTCAGAACCCCTGGTCATGTTTGTTTCCTCATTAGATACATTATCCTCAGCAAAGGATAGAAGGGGGTGGGGGGGAAAACAGGGGACAAGTGAAAATAGTTTGTAAGAACACACAAAGCGGGGCCTCCCTGGTGGCGCAGTGGGTTAAGCAACGCACTGTGAAGCAAAACCGCAGCCACTGCAGCACGAGTTCGATCCCTGCTGCCGCCCAGGGAGGGGACCCACATGGCCGGCAGACCTCTCCTGCCTCGCCCGCTGCTCCCCTCAGCAGTGTGTTCTGTTGACCTGCCTGTTCTGCTCTCCGCTCTCTGTGGTGAATCCTCTCACCCCCCACACCTCTGGCCTGTACCCCAGTGCTTGTATGCATAAATAAATAAATCTTTAAAAAAAAAACACACAAAGCTAGAAACTATAAAGGCTAGAAAAACTTTTTTGAATTCCGTCAATCCTCCTAGGGGTATAAATAACAACAGTATCTCTATAATTTGTTTCTAGTATCATAAGATTTGCTTCTAAAACATAAGATTCCAATGAAAGCTAACTGTGATTGGAAATGAGGATTTGTGGGGGTAGAAAATTAGACACAAAAATCTAACCTCTTCCTCCCAGGAAGAAAATAACCCAGAATTTATTTAAATACTTCAATGAACACATCTTTCCCACCAAAAAAAAAAAAGGTAAAAATCTGTTCTGTGATTCTGTGATTGTTCCCTGGTTCTTAAGTCAAGGCTAATCAATTAGATGAAAAGAATTACTCTAATGGCTCAGAATCCACTAGAGAAACACAAAATTTAAGTAGACCACACCTGTGACCTATTTACTGAGCAGGGTACAGAACAGGAAAGGCTATCAGAGTACTATCAAGCCAGCAATTAGTCCAGCAGAAATGCAAACCAAATCTTTGCATCCCACTCCCTCTCCACATGAAAACCCAGGTTTAAAAAAAAAAAAAAGGGGGGGGGGTTGCAAGAACTTATGGAAAACTTAACACTACCCTAGCTTAGAACCCCAAACTCCAAAGAAACAATACCATTTTATAACAGCCTCATGGACATGGATGCCATGCCTCAACTATCAAGGGACCTACTTAGTTACAAGAAATGTATGCCATACTTTCCCACCAGACATCCACCCCCAACCCAGATGCAATTCACATATAAGTGGTCGTTTTGCCTGGTCCCCTGTTGGTTGACATTCATATTTATTTGACAAACAAGGGGACAGCAAAGGGGTGAGACTGCTCAATGATCTATAGAGAAGGACTACGGTGCTCTGTTGGTGAGTGTGGTGTGGTAGCATACATACGAAGAGACACAAAGCTGTATCTTTGAGTCATAAAGTGTTGCAAACCAACATTAACTCGATTAAAAAAAATACCTTTAAAAAAAGCACCATATCCAGATTAAATACTCACTTTCTCAGCCTTTCCTGAAGCTAGAAATAGTTATACAAAACAGTGTGGCTAAGGAGGGGCATGGGGGATGCGCGTAGGCCACAAGAGAATGCTAGGGAACTTTTTGCTTTCCTTAAAATAGAGAACATATGTAGCACTCCTTCCTTTTTAGACATGACATCTCCTACAGCAATGGTCCTTTTTCAGTGGCCTGATGAAATACCTCACAAAAATGAAAAGGAGGAACAGCAGCAACTTCTAGCCTCTCAATTTACTGAAAACAGTTGTTAACAGTTGAAACGCGGTAGACATCTTCCTCCCCGTGTCACCTAAAGTATTTCAAATTACCACATAAAATTCACATGAACTCCCACCCCAAACTTGTTCCTCTTCCCATATTCTTTGTGTATAGCTCCCATCCTCTCAGTTTAAATTTTAGGGAGGTTAAAATGAAGACTGCATCTACCCAGGCATTATAATAATTACAATAAAATTGTGGGGAATTTTTTCCTCCCTCACAAAATCAAGTTAATGGGAAAAAATAAGTATTTTGAAGCTATATTTGGAAATTCAGAATACTGGAAATATGGTATGTGTACCAGAAACAAAAATATAAGAACCATGACCAATTATTTATCAACCACACCTAGTTTTGAAAGATTCTACTACCTGGAACACATTTTCATAACAACCTAGCACAGTGATAAAACATTTTTCAATGCAATTCATTTAAAATGAATTCTAGATAATGTTCATAAAGCACAGCAACTACAGTAGAATAAGTTACCACTGGTTTTTTATATTAAATTATTATATACGTGATAATACATGCTCATATTGTTTTCATAACACCACCCTTCTGTTGGTAGTGTTAAGATTAATTGAGGAGACACATTTAGAGAAGTTAAATAACCAGCATATCGTATCGTATGCTTGGTAAGTGGTAGGGTCATAATATTCTTACAGCTCTATGTGTAGTGTCTTTTAAATCCTTAGAATTTGATAAAAGAACTGATGAAGCTTTTAATGGCAGGCAGTATAAATATTTGAGTGAGTTCACTAACATGGTTGAATTGTAAAGAACTAAACATTTGTTTTGGCAATTGTGTTTTTGTAATGTAGTGTCCTAGCATAAGATTATTAAATGAATGTGGAAGGATTAGGAAATCTGCTATAGTTAGAGCAAACACAGAGGAAAGCAAGAAATTAAAGTGATAGGAGGTATGAGTTGGGGATATACTTTATTCACCAATAAACTTAGAAGATTTGAAAAATTAGACACTTTTATTATAGTAAATATCTAAAAGACATCCATATTCTTTGAAATGTTATTTTGTCCAGTGTTAGAATGCCTGTAAAGCAAAAATTTTTCCCCCTCTCTATGTTCTTTTTGTCCAGAACCTTGGGATCAGAAACTGATGATGAAAGGTATCACTGCTTATTGTAAATGGTTTGATTTCATGCAATAGTCTCCCCAGTTTTTGTGGAAGAATACTGGGAAAATGTCAAACTTTAAACTTGAGTGAACCGACTTCAGGCTGTTGGCACTTTTATCTCTATCCAGTTCTCCTTTGCTTTCCCAATTTCTCTACTCTGGTCTCAATCACAGAATCGAAATCAACCCACATATCCTAAAGGAGCAAAACTCAGGAAATGCCCTTCAGGAGCAATGATTATGTTTTTAAATTTGTATCTGTATTTGTAACAGATTGGAAATATTTATACTGCCTGCCATTAAAAGCTTCATCAGTTCTTTTATCAAATTCTAAGGATTTAAAAGACACTACACATAGAGCTGTAAGAATATTATGACCCTACCACTTACCAAGCATACGATACGATATGCTGGTTATTTAACTTCTCTAAATGTGTCTCCTCAATTAATCTTAACACTACCAACAGAAGGGTGGTGTTATGAAAACAATATGAGCATGTATTATCACGTATATAATAATTTAATATAAAAAACCAGTGGTAACTTATTCTACTGTAGTTGCTGTGCTTTATGAACATTATCTAGAATTCATTTTTAACAAAAAGGAAGGCAATTTTTTTCTAACCAGACCTGAATTGGCATTCCCAAAATGGGAAATTCCCATTTTTAATATTACAGCAAGACATGAATTAATCAAATGCCCATGTTTTACAGAAATATTAGTCTATTATTCTTGTTACCCAACACCCAAAGAATAGCTGAAAGGCAATTAAACTACTGCTTAAGCAAGCAACACTTGAATTCCTAGGAAAAATGTTTGCAGTGATGGCAAATAATGGGTAAATTTAATAAAGCTTCCATTAAGCTTTCTCAAAAATTACACAGTATTTAAAAATAGTATCTTTATTTTGGTTTTGAATGTCATATAGATTATTATCTGGATAACCTGGAATTATTTTCCTTCTAGATCTAACATCATAATGACTTTGAAACATTTAATAAGAAATAACTTGCAGTTTCCCATTCCAGGAAGTTTCTTATAGGCAGTGTCAGCTTTCAGTTTTCCCTGGTGTTTATTACCCTAGACAATTTAATGTGCTCTAAAAATTCTACTAACATGCATCTTCTCCAATGTAGTAATAAAGACATTAACATTCACTTTAATTTTGAAATTTACTAATGATTAATTTTCTAATTTAAGTCAGCAAATTTCACTTAGAAATTAATGAATTCCATTTTATTTCCACATCATTGATTGAGGAAAAATAGAAAGGAAAACTGTCTATTTCATTCAACTGACAGAAAAGCAGTATTGAAGAAAATGGGTTTATCATAAGTGAAGTATCAACCAATAACCACTAAACATTCTGACCCCATCAATTTGCTATTTTTTACACTGTGCAAGGTAGTGAAAGCAATTAGAAATCATGAATAATTTAATATCATTTTTACATATAAAGTCTGATATTTTTCTCTCTACTTCACTGTTCTCAACCAGAAATCCATGATAAAGTTGTTCTAGAATGCTCAAGCAATAATATCTATTCCTAAGTTACATTCCAATGAACTGGTTCCATTCCAGGCCAAAATAAGTCTGGTTCCTTCAAAATCACTTGGTCTCTTCAAACTTTCAAGTGTTCTTAAAGTATTCATTCATTCAGTGGTCATTTAAGAACCATGGAGTTTATTTCATTCTAAGTGGTAGAACAGCACTGTATAACCATACTACCCATGTAAAAAGTAAAAGTCAGAAATTGCTTCAGATTCTAAATCTCCAAAAACAACTCTGGACTTGGCAGATGTTGGATCTCCTTAAAAATCCATGTCTACTTGGATATATATTCCTAGACTGAAAGTGTACAGATAGGACAAAAAATATCAGAATTTTGTTTAAAGTATATTTAGGATGATCTATTACTAATCTGATGCATTTGCTGCTGTAAAATATTTGAATTGTGTGTCTGCCCCCAGTTCCTGGCACAGACACAGAGCTCCTAAAACTTTTAGTTTCCTAATAAGGATGCTAGAAACATCTTTTGTTCTAATATTTAGTCTCTGACCCTGGTTTCTCATACAGAGCCCCTAAACCCCTTGCAATTTGCTGGGTGATAAGTGTCTTTTGTTCTAATGTCGGACTCTTAAGTGGTCTTCTGAATAACTTTTGATGGAACTAATGCTGCAAAAAAGAACAAGCCATAATTAGAACTTGGAACTTCATCCCTGCATCCTCTGGAAGAGAGCTGCTGGCGACTGAATGTCTAATTATGCCTACATGATAGATCCTCCATAAAAATGGCAAAAGGATGTGATTCACGATTTCCAAGTTGTTGAATACTCCCCGATACTGATAAAGTGGCATAGCTGGTTAGGGCACATCTCTCCCCCGCCACTGCCCCCCCCCACCTCTTCCTATGCATCTCTCTCTCTCTTCCACTGTATCATGTACGATAAACCGTTTATAATAAACTGGTAAACATAAATAAATGGTTCCCTGAGTTCTGTGAATTATTTTAAGTTTTAAAACTAAGAGGGGCTTGTGGGCACCCAGGTTAATAGCCAATAAACGAGAACCACAGGTAACAACCTGAGACTTGGCGCTGTCATCTGAAGTGGGCTAGTTTAATTGTATGGAGTCCTTAACTCACGGGCTGCTAACCTCAGTCAGACTGAAATGAAATGTGGGACATCTATCCAGTGTTGAAGAGGATTGACTGACTACTATCCTATGTGTTACTGAGTAAAGAAAAAACACAAGTGTTTTTTCTTGACAGTTTCCAACATTTCCTCTGATCATTGAACATGTTACTGCATTCTCACATTTTCTTTTTAAAATTTATTTATTTATGCATACAGTAACTGGAGTATAGGCCAGAGGTGCAAAGGGTGAGAGGATTCACACAGTAAGGAACAGAACAGGTGGGCTGACTGAAACAGACCACTGAGAGTAGCAGCAGGCAAGACAGGAGCCGTCTGCTGCTGCACCATGTGGTACACCGCCCAGGCATCGAACTCCAGCCAAGGATCAAACTCAGGGACCGAACTCGTGCTGCAGTGGCTGCAGATAGACTTACCACGAGGGAGGCCCCATTCTCACATTTTCTTTATGTTATTCTGCAACATTTTTTTTCCTGAGGCATTATTCAAAAAAAAAAAACACATATTTCACTAAGATAAGACATTATTAAGGAGAGTTGACTTACAAGCTAAACGGAGACAATACATTGTGACTAAAGGTAAGAGAACAAAATGTACATAAATAAATGCATAACTACCAAAAGAACTAAAACCTAAGTTCTTAACATCTTTGTCTCTTCAGAGTAAGGCTGCGAAAGAAAGCAATTTTTTTCATTTTATTGTATGCATTCATTATTTCCAGGGTTTTTTTTAAGTATTGAAATTTCTGATTCTATAGTTCACCCAAGACCAGGAAATAAACTTCATTATGCAAATAACATACAGTAGCTACTTACCATACATTAGCAGAAGCCACCTGCCTTCTGCACACCCCTACACAGAGTATATCTTCGGTAATTTAACAAGATTCAATACAATTGGAGGTACAATTTTTTTTTTAGATTTATTTATTTATACATACAAGTACAGAGTCGAGGGAGTACAGAGGATTCACCTGTACTGGGGTACAGAGTCGAGGGAGGTGAAAGGATTCACCAGGGACAGAGTGGGGAACAAAACAGGCAGACTGACTGAAACACACTGCTGAGGGGAGCAGCGGGCACAGCAGGAGAGGTCTGCAGCGCCATGTGGGTCCCCTCCCTGGCCGGAGGCTGGGATTGAACTCATGCTGCAGTGGCTTGCGGTTTGCTTCATAGTGTGTTGCTTAACCCACTGCACCACCAGGGAGGCCTGGAGGTACAAATTTTTAAAGCACGAGATATTACCTAGGAAGACTTGAATTTTATATACTCACTAGTCTAAAGTAAAAAATTTTAATTACTGTATTTCTGTTGAGGGATGTTAAGACTAGAAAACTGGACATGATATTTTTATTCAAAGACAAGATCAGATTCCTGAGACAAAATTAAAATGTGACTTGTCATAGTCACCTTTTCACTGATCAAAGCGAAGACCTAAACAAAGGAAAAGGAGAGAGTATGGAGAAAGACTTCAGGGAGACAATGCTATGAATATTCATATTTGACTTAATTGAATGTCATTTCGTGAAAAAACACATCTTTATTGACTGCTTATCATTTCAAATACTAAGTACAAGGCAATAATCTCTCTGTATAATCTAACCAAGAAAGAACTTTATAGTAATTGAGGAATGGTACGTCTCAATCTCTAATCTTTTAGAAAACAAAAAGGTATTTATGTTTTAGCTCTATAACCATTCAGTTACATTAACTGCAACCCCAAAAGAGGATTTACTGAAAGTATTTGCGCAGAAAACCCTAAATAGATAGGGAAAGAAACTACAGCAATTTAATGAAACAGAAATATATGGTATCTATCCAAATTCCTGAAACCTGTTTCAACAAACTGTAATCAAATATGTAGTCCCAGGGCTCCCTGGTGGCGCACTGTGGGGCTTCACAGCCACTACAATGCCAGTTTAATCCCCAACCAGGGAGGGAGCCCACATGGCACCACAGACCTCTCCTGCCTGGCCTGCTGCTCCTTCAGCAGTGTATTTCATTTGATCTGCCTGTTCTGCTCCCATCTCTGTCTATGGTCCATTCTCTCACCCTCCCCAACCTAGCACCTCTGGCCTGCACCCCAGCTCTTGTATGCATAAATATATAAAATCTTAAAAAAAAAAAAAAGTGCTCCCATCTCACCAAACAGCTAAATTCATATGTTGAAGGGACTGCTCCTGATTTTATTTACAGGTAACTAAATAAAAAATATAAATGACTGGCAGATGAAACATTATCAATCCTAAGGCAGAGAGCTATACAAATAAATACTCATAGACTACTGAAATCTGCTCTAAATAGACAGCAGTCATTTGTTGCACTGCAATACACTGCTGGTCAGGATCACAGGTAAGGAAGCAACAAATGATAACCAATCTTCTAAATGGCTTTAGTTTATACCTCCACAACCATATACTGTTGTGGAAAAAACCTTATAGACAGGTTACCCAAAATCTTGTAACTAGTTAATGGCACAGTCCAGATCTTATAAATTCATACTCCAAAGTTTATGTGTTTCTACTTTCTCATATTAACATTATTCCTCAAGCTAATCTGCCTATATATAGCTCTCCTCGCACTTAAAATTTCCCAATATATTCTTCATACCTAGATATTTTACCCAAAGTCAACCTATCCTTCAAATCACAGGTTATATGCAATCTTCTCCACTCAAATTTCTTTTTGACAGTTTCCTCAGATTTTCCTTTCCAAAGGGACTATATTTTAATCATGATCAGTGCAGCATCCTTTTACTTTGTGTGTTGCCTCATTTACTCCCCCCAAAAAGCAATCACTCTCCCCAAAGCAATTCCATTTTAATTAGAATTCAGAACTGACTCTTGACTCTCAACCCAGAATCCTCTAGCTTCTTCTCTTATAGGAATTTCATTCCTCTAAAACCAGTTAGCATTACTTAATACTGTTCCTGTTCGAACAAACCCAAACTGAGGAGCCATCTCCATAACTGTCAGTGTCAGTGTAATAAAACACAAAGGAAGACTGAGAAACTATAACAGATTAAAGATTAGAAAAGGGGCCTCCCTGGTGGCGCAAGGGTTTGTTAAGTTGCAGCACTATGAAGCAATTCACAGTCACTGCAGCAGCAGGAGTTCTATCCCCAGCCAGGGAGGTGACTCATGGCGTAGCAGACCTCTCCTGTCTCACCCACTGCTCCCCTAAGCAGTGTATTTTAGTAAAATCTGCCTGTTCTGCTCTCCACTCTGTCTCTGGTGAATCCTCTCACCACCCCACCTCTGGCCTACACCCCTGGGCCTTGTATGCATAAATACCATTTTAAAAATAAAATAAAGATTAGAGAACACTAAACGTGTGATCTTGAATTGGATCCTAAATCAGGGCAAATTAGCTAGCAAGATGATTAAGACAACTTGTACAATCTGACTATGGATTCTATTAAATAATAGTATTTTATCAATATTGTATTGATGGTAAATATCCCTAAACTTGATCATTCCACTGAGATTTTATAGGAAAATACCCTTGTTCTGAAGAGACAGAAGTATTTAGAGGAAAAGGATCATGAGATATACAACTTATTCTCAACTGGCTTAGCTGAAAGAATGATGATGAGGTCAGTAATGATAGCAATTAATAATATAAATAGCATTGCAAAAATGTCAAATACTGATAAATATATGCAAGAGTTCAAATTTATTTAAAAGGTGAAAATATACACTATGGAAGAGAGGAATGATTAGGCATACTGACTAGGGACTGGACATTTTGTGTATAGGGCCAAACAGTAAACAGTTTAGGCTTAGGGGCCATACAGACTTTGTCATGACTACTCATTACTGCCGAAACAGCACAAAAATAGCTATAGACAAGAATAAATGGAGTTGGAGTGTTCCAATAAAACTTTATTTACAAAAATTAAAGCTAATTTGTTAACCCTTATTATGAATGAAAAAGACTTATCAAGTGCTGAAAACTGCTGTAAGCCATGAAAACTTAAGAATTCATTATATGATTTTCTTTTGTGTATTTTGACATTTTTCACAATAAAAGTTTGAAAATAAAAGCCTTTGCTGAAAAATCCTCCTACAAATGTCCATCTCTTTCCCTCCACAGCCTATGAACTCCAGAAAAAAATCCCAATATGACTTTACACAATTTCTTTCAATCATTATCTTCCCTTCCAAACAATGTGCAATTTTATCAACCAAACTAAATTTGTGTAGATTAATACTACATGTACTAACTTTACCTTTAAAGTCTAAACTCCCTGAGGGAAAGGTCTTAATCTGGTGATTAACATAAATTTTGTATCTAACTTTTTCATCATTGGATTTAAACTCAATTCTCCCTGTAGCACATAGCAAGGGAAATTTCTACAATGCCACTAAGACTGATTCTTGTGACGTGTAAAGAAGTCAAGCCAGTTTCTGGTAAAGGTACGTGCCTTCATATGTTACACATCTTGACATTTTACAAGATTTTTTTTTTTTAAGATTTATTTATTTATGTTCACAAGCACTGGGGCACAGGTCAGAGGTGTGGGGGATGAGAGGATCCACCAAAGATAGAGTGGAGAACAGAACAGTCAGATTAACTGAAACACACTGCTGAGAAGAGCAGCAGGCAAGGTAGGAGAGGTCTGAGGCACCACGTGGGTCACCTCACTGGTCAGCCGCAGGGATAGAATCATACTGCAGTGGCTACATTGGCTTCACAGTGTGTTGCTTAACCCATTGCACCACCAGGGAGGGCCCTACAAGATTTTTCTTAGTTAAAAAAACATTGAAATCCATGGAAGTTGTAACTAATTAGTCATGGATTACTAGAAACCTAGAATGATACAGAGTTTGAAGAAATCACAAAAACAACTGGTTCCCAGTCCCACTGCTGTGTTCCCAGCATTCCAACTTATCAATGTAAAGTCAAAACTGTGAAGTGTGCTTGGAAATTACTAAAGTATTTAAATTATGGTATTCTGTAAAATGTTAACAAATTTATCAAAATTCTGTTTCTGAGTACAACTTACACGCACTAAATGAAATACACTCTGGAAGCTGCTATAGGAGATACAGAATTCAAATATTTCCTCCTTATTTAAAATAAGGTATATTAAGTCATATATATTGCTGCTATACTAAAAAGATGTGGTGAAAACTAATAGTCTATGTCAAAGAATCTAGGAAAATAGCTCATAATATTACTCAAGATTAGGGCAACAGAAGAAATGATATGACAGAATAGATAGGATAGCATCAAATAGTTTAGCATGTCCCCTGATAATCATAAAGTACTAACCCAAAGCCCTTAACATTACCTTGATATGTGACTCTAACAGATGTTAAATTTGGCACTATACATACTAATCTAAACTCTTGTGTACTTGAAGAAAATAAGGTCTCCAACCTCAGATGTAAGAAGCTAAGATATGCAAGTCAACCAGCAGTGAAACCGTTGTTGGAAATTTCATTGTACTTGACTGGATTGCATACAGCTGTTACAGTCAAGTTTGAAAAAAAAAAATCAGAGCTCTTGATCAATAACTTCTAGCTGACAGAGCTAAGTAAGGCAGTTGCAAAGAACAAGTTTCTTAAATCATGCTAATACATACAAATCAAAGCATATACCATCATATATGTGCAGAAAAGACAAGTGGTCAGATGTGTCTTTTCATGTTCATTCACAAATACCAAACACCTGGCACTGATGTTTTCATCTTCCAACTACAATAGCATTATTCAAATTACAATGCAGCTAAATCTAGCTGAATGTGGGTTACTGTTTGATACAATAAATTCCACTCTAAATCTAAGTAACAGGGCTACAATTAAATATTATGAGCAAAAGTTAACCATAAGAAAACAATTTTTTTCTATATTTTCCACCATTTTCTGTCCCACACTTCATATATATGCCTTATATGCCTGAATATTTGAAAGGACTTCTGAAACTACTCCAAGTTTCTGGGGATGTGGCCTTGGTTTGCAGGGGACAATACACCTATGTGGTTTCATGACTTATGACACGCTTGACAAATTCCCTATGTTTGAGACCAAATGCCTAGTGCATTCCCAACCCTGACAGACTTCATGGCCCACTCTGAGGACCTGAAGATCCTACCTACATGAAGACAATCTACTAGGTCCTACACCAGTTGTTCCTAAAGACTGCTGTGTGGGGCAATAAACAGGGCCTGTAAGGCTAAGAGATGGGAGTAAGGAATCAACTCTATGGTATTACAATGGGGTATCCCAAAGAGCAAGAACCTCCTGCATTCCTGACTTAACCTCACTTTACTCAGCAATGATGCCCCAACTATACCCTTCCCATACTAAGCCAAGCAGATCATTCTCTTCTTGTGCCCCCTGCCAGGAGAGCTCAACTCTAAGGTTCTGGCATTTCCTTAACATGACCCCTCCCCAGTCTTGCCTCAAGATTTCCAGTAAAACCATAATTACAATAACTTTTTTTATATAAAAAAAAGGAGGGAGAAGGTACAGGAAAATAAAATCTTGATAGAACACTTTAGTAGGTCATTTTAAACATATAGTAACTTCAGAGGAAATCTCCTATACAACAGCAAAATTTTAATCTTCCTAAGCATAAAAAAATACAAACAACAAATATTAACTTAAGCCTTAAAAGGTAACAATTATAGGGCCCTCCCTGGTGGCACAGTGGGTTAAGCAATGCACTATAAAGCAAACCACAGCCACTGCAGCGTGATTTCGATCCCTGCCGCCTGCTGGAAAGGTGACCCACATGACACAGCAGACCTGCCTCACCGCCCCCTGCTCCCCTCAGCAGTGTATTTCAGTTGATCTGCCTGTTCTGCTCCCCACTCTGTCCCTGGTGAATCCTCTCACACCCCGCGACTCTGGCCTGTACCCCAGCTCTTGTATGCATAAACAAATAAATCTTAAAAAAAAAAGGTAATTATATAGATATCTCCACTTTAATCCATTTGTACCAAATGCTCAGAGATACACCTATGCCAATATAAAAGAAAACTTTTATTTGAAAAAGATTGTTCCCACAAAGATTGAAGCTATTTCAAAGAGTGACTTTAAATATTCTTCAAAATACAGTAAAGCCCCTAAAATTGAGCAAGCAAGATAAATACTTAAAACGCGGAACACACTAAAGCATAAAAGTGTTTCCCTGTTTCAAACATCATTTTAAAATCTCACTTTAAATAAAGTCATCTAATCTTTCATGTTTCCAATTCTATTCTGAGTGGTATAGCTTGAGAGTCTAATCACTAAATAAATTATTCAGCCTAAAGGTCAGGTATTTAAATTCATTTGCCTCAATAGCTTTAAATAAATCAGGTTTTACCTAAACTTTATCGCAAAAGTACAAATACACACTAGTATATTTTCTACTTTTAATAATATTTACCCTTACAGTAAAGAGTAAATTTACAAAGGGTGTAATTTCCTGATTCAGGAACATTTTAGATTTCTTTAAAGCATTAACAATTAAATTTACACTATCACAATTTACATTTTCCTTTAATTTATAAAAGATGTCAATTAATCTACAAATCACAACCATGCAAAAATGTGGTGGTAGATTAGTAAGTTTTTAGTTCTCATCCTAATATTTACTCTTTCTACAGTGCCTCATGCCCATTGTTCACTATGTTTACCCAACAAAGGTAGAGAAGTTAAAAATGAAAACTAGCTCAAAGAAACCAATTTTCAGGATGATGCATAATGACCTTGCTAGTCAAAACATAATAGTTACTTCTATCATTAAATGCTACAAAACAACCTGTTTTTACGCACATCCATCCTGGTACTTGATAAAAGTGTGGAAAAATATGAATCCTCAAGAGAAAATCCTTCACAAATGTGAAAGCAAACTAGGAAAACAGAAACCCTTCAAACTTTGTTCCATGCAGCAATCCATTCTGAAATTTTAATGACAGAATGATTCAACCTCTGCTTGAGCTCCTTCCAATATGAGTGATTACCTGTGAATGTGCCCATTTTACTAAGTTATCAGAAAGGCTAATTGAAAATTCTTCCCTAGGATTCAAATATATCTACCTTTAACTTCTATTTAGGGACTCTGGACTACCAAAACAAGCTTAACCACTCTAAATGAAACTTTCAGCAACCGGAAGGACTTTGCCCTAGTGTCTCATTCCCATGTGTTCTATTTGCCATTTAAAAACTGTGACATAACAATTAAAAACCCTCCTCCAGTTTATGTCCTAAAAATATGACTCCTAAAACAAAACATACTACTTTATTAACAGCATTTTTTTCTTCATAGAGTTACTTCTAGCATTAAATGCTACAAGACAATAGTATCCTATTTTTACTCACACCCATTCTGTTTGAGCTACCTGATAAAAGTTTGGAAAAGGAGGAATCCTCTAAAGAAAACCCTTCACAAATGTGAAAGCAAACTAGGAAAACTGAAACCCTTCAACAGAATATTCATTACATATTCCACCAAAGAATATTTACAAATAGTCAATAAGGAAATGAAAATGCATTCAGTATAATCTACCATCAGAGAAAAAGAATATCAAAACCACTAAGAGACACTACTTTATCAAGCCAGGAAGGCCAGCAACAAAAAGACATAATAATGGTTGTTGAGGATGTGGAAAATGTAAACCCACATATACCATGGAATGGAATATATAGTCCCTTGGAAAATCCTGGCAGTTCCACAATTTATTAGAGTTTTATTATTAACAGTGAATTATTTAAATTTGAAAAAAACACAGTGTGAAACCTACAGATGTCATTGAAAGATTTCACAAACACTGAAAACTCATCAGGGCATATTTCATATCTCTTCAGTTACTACAGTAACTCATTTTTATATTCTGTTTAAATTCTACGTAATAAAGCAGCCAGTTAAATTAATGGGCCAAGGAGATATGCTTGCAGTTTTATTTATAATTACCACAGACAATTATAAATTAGTTCATTAAAGTCTTCAACTTCCAGATTTTCAAATTTTGAAAAAACCCTTCAAATTGGTAAAGATCTTATAATCAAATATTATGTGAGACAGCAATGACTTAAATCAGTTATGTGATGGGATAATCATTAAGTTTCCAGAGAAAGATCGGGTAACCCCCCAAAAAAGTTTTATCAAATAAAGTTGATATAGATACCTCATCTTTTTTTTTTTTTAAAGGTAATAACATACTATAAACGTCTAGGCCTCTCAAAACAAGGGGGGAAACCTATCAAGATACAGATGCTAAATCCTGTCCCCAGGCTTTCTGATAAATGTCAGATGTGAGGTAGGACCAAAGATTTCAATTTCTAACAAATAAGCAGATGATGTTGACGATAATGGTATGGATGACACTTTGAGACCTAAATTGTATTAAGGATCTAGAATCATACAACATGTTAAGAATCGTTTACTAAACAGATTATATTTTAAAAACAATTCAGAGGTTTATCTCCCAGATATTTGTTCCCAGTGTTGTTTGTTCCAACTAGTACATGCTTCAATTTCTAAGTCCAAGAGGTATCTTTAAAGCCCTTGATCAGTATATATTAAGTCTTTTCTGATTCTTGCAGGTGAAAAAGATTGTTTATCTCCCCAAAACTTAAGTCTTTATCTGTACTACCCACAAGACGGATTGCCAGCTTGTATTATTTGTTTAGCTATTTGTTCGCATCCAATTTTTATCTCACTTTTTCTTTTTTTAAAGATTTATTTATTTATGCGCACAAGAGCTGGAGTACAGGCCAGAGTCCAGGGAGGTGAAAGGATTCACCAGAGATAGGGTGGGGAGCAGAACAGGCAGATGGACTGAAACACACTGCTGAGCGGAGCAGTGGGTGAGGCAGGAGAGGTCTGTTGCACCATGTGGGTCCCCTCCCTGGCTGGGTATCCAACTCGTGCTGCTGTGCCACAGATGCTTCACTGTGCAGCACTCAACACGCTGCGTCACCAGGGAGGCCCCTCACTTTAAAAAAAAAAATGATTAATTTTATTTATGCATACAAGAAATGGGGTATAGGCCAGACATGGGGGGGCAGGGACGTGTGTGTGAGAGGATTCTCCAGAGACAGAACCAGGCATCTAACTTGTGCTGCAGTGGCTGCCAACAGCTTGATAGTGCTGACACTTAACCCCTTGTGCCACAAGGGAGTCCCCTCTTTTCTCACTTATTAAACTAACTTTCATGGTAGCCTATGGCAAGGCATTTTCATATTCTTCAGAGTTCTCAGCACTGGTTCTCCAAAAAATAACGAATAAAAATGTATTCAGTAAGGTAACTGGAGTCAATTAACTTTGCATTCCTGAAAAAGGAAGGCACAACAAACACTAAAGCTTTTATAAAGAAATGAGATCAAAACCAAATTCTTACTGAACACTATGGATAATGTTAAAGTATAACTTTTAATAATATAGATTCAGATTTAGGAATAAGAACATTTGATTAGAACGCTGAAAAACTGTTTTAATAATCACAATATAATCATCAAGTTGACCAATTAACCTACTCTGGTCATAAAATGCATTAATAATTTTAAATTAAGTTTGTTTTAAAGACTGATCTGCCACAGATTAAAATGAACCAAGGATTTTCTGCCCAAGTGTAACTATTTCTGTAATGTATTATTTACATTAAAAATATCTGTTATGCAAACTGGCAATACAAACAAAATAATTCTTAGACTCTGGAAAATATACTGGAGGGGACAGAGAGAAGAGAGAATGGGGGAGGGAATGGGGAGGATACTGCCACTGAAGCTTTGTTGGAGGGTCAGGGAAGCGTGTGCATATAAGGTGTGAAGTTGTACTCCCCAAGCTATAGTTATGTAAACAATTGGCAAGTCAATAAAATTTGAGCAAAAAAGAAAAAAAAATCTGTTATGGCATGTACTAGACATGCTGCCACCCAGCCATATAAAGAGGCTCAACTTGTATATATAGTTACTACCAAATTCCATGAAAACAAGAAAGAATAATACTTTTGTGTATCTCCAACAAGCTAGCAAAGAATTCAGCAACACTTTAAAAATGTTTCTTCCTCAACATTCAAACAGTGTTACAACTAGTAGTTTTCAGATTAAAGAAAACATCACTTTTGTGTAACAAACTGCCCTCCATTTTAAAAGCAAAAATAATGTATTTCACTTCATTTTTTTAAAAATGCACAAACGGAAGCATTCTTACATTAATTATTCCTGTCAATTCAAAAACCACTGTCCCTACTTGTTTTTTATTATGCCTTCCAGCTTCTACTTTGAAAAACATGTTAGGAAGCTAGGGTTGTTGTATTTTTTTACAATTTATTAATTTATTCTCTTATATCATTATTCTCCCTTCAAGTCTAACAAATGTTTGAGTTATCTGAAATTTCAGTATCATGAATTATATTTCTACGTAACACCATTGTATCTTTTCATCCCTTACATTGTGAGATCTACTCCATCAAGGAAAATCTGCGGCTACGTACACCCCTAGTATTTAGCAGTTGCTCCAGATGCACAAATTGTCTTTCATAATCTTGCTTTTACTCTTCTTCACAAACCTCATAAGATTATTAGTATCTATGTTAAGCAATATACACTTGATCTTAGCCAAAGGCTGAGAAGCAATACATCTGGCATTTTGGGGAAGCAATAAGACCCAAAGGAGTTCCAGGAATTCAAGTACTAATTACAAGAAAAATATACCATATCTGGAGCTCTGTTTAACCTATGCTGGACTCTAAGATCAGACCAGACTATGAAGTACAGATCATTTTCTAAATAGGCATATTAGATCAATTTATGGAGCTCAGATTTTTTTCTGTTTAAATAAACACAAGCAATCCTCATTTTGTATAGTCATGTGAGACCACATGAAATGAAGAAAAGCAAAGTGACTGTAATCAGTTCATGACCTTTAAAACTGCCAGACATTAAAACTGTCAGTTATGAATGTATAACTAAAATATAGTGTAACTAATATTCATTTAGTACACTATAGTTTAAAAAATAAGAACCACTGTGAATAAACCTGCCTTGTTTCTTTGTAAATAACTGAGTAGTAGAACAGCGCATCTTTTTATATGATATAATTTACCATACAGACCAAGCATCTATAGTATTTTATACTTTGGGAATTGTCATACTTCTAATTTTGGACAAGCTTCTAATATTGTATCCATTCAATTTCAACCACTGAGCTCCATTAATGTTGAGTTTTGCCAGTCACCTCTGGAATATCACCCTTGTTATCACAAATAATTCCCTCATTTGTCTGTAACTTTGCTTCAGTTAAGTTCCTCTGGCACATCTACAGTCTCTTGAATAATGGAGGTGGCAATGTTCTGTTCTTCTACCACACCACTGATACTTGATTCAAATTTACATCCCAGCAATATCACTTTCCATTTCTTTATTGTCCTTTCATCTTTATCAACACTAAGGTGTGATTTAACCAAAGGTATGGCATGCCCAGAAGAAAGACAATAGTCCTTTCTGAGGAAAACAATAAGGCAAAAATTTTAATGACCATAAAAAATTATTTCTTATGATAAATAATAATTATCTCTTATGTCTTCACATAGTAATCATCATATGCTGAATCAAAGCTATGACTTAACTGATGCAGTTATAATGCATATCCAAGATAAAGGATTAATTTTCTTTATAAAGAGAACCATAATGATCCTCGGGCCGGCAGTGGTGGCGCAGTGGGTTAAGCAGCGCACTGTGAAGCAAACCGCAGCCCCTGCAGCACGAGTTCAATCCCTGCCTCCGGCCAGGGAGGGGACCCACATGGCACGGCAGACCTCTCCTGCCTCACCCGCTGCTCCCCTCAGCTGTGTGTTTCAGTCAAATCTGCCTGTTCTGTTCCCCACACTGTCTCTGGTGGATCCTCTCACCTCCCGCACTTCTGAGGTCAGAAGTTCTTGAATGAATAAAAGAATAAATCTTAAAATAAAAAAAAAGAAAGAAAATGATTCTCCATTCATGGATACAGGAAATAAGCAACTATAGAAAAAGTTTTTAAAGTCTGAAACAAAAAAGGGTATTCATAAAAATTTTAAACTTAAAACATGAAAATATTTTTTCCTCAGAAATACAAATTAAGATTTCACTGAGAACTTCATACACAACCTTACTGACTTCAGATATAATACTGAGCAAAGAAAAGTCATAAATGAGGACTTAACTGTATGATTTACAGGAAGTCAGAAACAGTGAATTGATGACCTAAGACAGCTGTTATCTTTCCAGAGGGCAGGGACTGTGGCTACACAGGTGTGTTCAATTTGTGAAAATTCAAAAGCATTAGTGCTTTTTTCACTGTCTTAACTTTTTAAAGGCCCATCTTTAAAAAAAATACAAGAACTATTTTCCATCTGCCAATTTAGCAAATATTTTTTAAGCATTATACATATACATACACACACACCATTTTGCAGTGTTATACACAAACAATACTGATAGAATATAACATTTTCCATGGAGAAACTATGACAGTGAATAGACCTCCCTGGTGGCACAATGGGTTAAGTCTCAGCACTATAAAGTTAGCAGCAGCCACTTAAGCACCAATTCGACCTCATAAGGCTGCTCCCCTCAGCAGTGTGTTTCAGGTCAGTCAGTCTGCCTGTTCTGCTCCCCACTGTCTCCGGTGAATCCTCTCACCTCTACTCTCCCCAGCACTCTGGCCCGTACCTCAGCTCTTGTATGCATAAACAAATCTTTAAAAAAAATGACAGTGAAGTTTCAAAGAACATATATTCTTTGACCCTAAAATTCCATTAGGGGTAATCTAGCCTTCAAAATGTTTTTATGCAGGCAAAATAACATGTGCAAACTATTCGTTTCAGCGTTAGCAAAATGAAGCAATCAACCTATCGTCAATCAATAGGGTAATAACAAAATATTATTCAGACAAAAATGAAGTAACTTTTCAGGTACTTTTAAGGTCATCCAAACTGTGTATAATATATAAAAATCTGGGGCAGGGAGGAAGAGTTGAGAGACAACCTATTACATATTTACATATAATAATATCATCTCTGAAAAGACACTAAGACGGTAATACCGGTTGCGCCAGAGGTGGGTGTCTGGAAGGTGATATGGAAAGATTCTTCAAAGTATATAATCTTACGCAGGTTTTAAATTTTGAGTCATACAGAACATTCAATGCTAAAAAAAAATCAAGTTAAAAAACAATCACCTAAAAGGGAAGCAACAAATTAAACTCATAAAGAGATCATTAAAGCCTAGATTAACATAATTGCTGACAACTTTTCGAGGACTAGGACTATCTAGAAATGTTTTAAAAGAAAAGGTCACAGTATTTGTGGCTTAATTGTATCGTGAAATCAGTTTTATTGAGGCTTATTGTCATGTCAGTAGCACAAGAAGCTACATTTCCAATTTATTTAGTAAATCAGGGATATCCATTTGACCACCTGATAAGACTACAGTGGACGTAAGCGAGCTCTAAATGTGTAAGTATGAAAAGAAACAGACAAGACAGAGGCCCCAGAAGTCATGGGATTAGTAAACTGTAAGGGACAGAACTTTCAAGGCTATGTTAGTAACTAGCATTCCCTGTAAGAAGCTTTCCATCCTCTACTTCTACTACATGATGAGAACTTTAGTTTGGGAGTCCTAATGACGAAGGTCCAAATCTACCTCTGCCAAGTAATCATAAACAACCTTGAGCACAGTACTTCAGTTTGTGCTAAATGAGCACAATGTTTTATTTTTCTTAATTTTTTTTAAAGATTTATTTATTTATGCATACAAGCACTGGGGTACAGGCCAGAGTCCAGGGAGGTGAGAGGATTCACCAGAGACAGATCGGGGAGCAGAACAGGCAGATAGACTGAAACACACTGCCAAGGGCAGCAGTGGGTGAAGCAGGAGAGGTGTGCTGTACCATGTGGGTCCCCTCCCTGGCCAGCGGGATTGAACTCGTGGGATCGAACTCGTGCTGCAGTGGTTGCAGTTTTCTTCACAGTGTGTTGCTTAACCCACTGCGCCACCAGGGAGGCCCAGACAATGTTTAATGAATAAAAGCTATTACCTCACCTACCAGAAAAAATTTAATTCTTTTTATTAAAAACAGTTCAGAAAATACTTCGTATGTATAACCCTTTCTCAAAGACACATAAAAACATTCAAAAAAGGGAAACCACCTTATTTGCCTAATTATAAAAACATAAAAGGCAATCTGGGAAGGATGAATAACAAGAAAAGAATGTACTCACTTTTACACCCATGGCTTCTTATCACTCACTTCCCCCCTAACCAACAATGCTGAAAGCTCCTTACCAAGATACTTAGTTCCCAAACCTAAAAGTTGGGGGGGGGGGGGGGGGGAAATTNGTGGGGGGGGGGGGGGGGGGATAATTTGAACGGAAAAGACACTTTTATTCATTGTGAATATCCAGTGTTGAATCCTAAATGCATCAACAAAAATCAATGACATCTTACAACACAGACAAGATTCCTTCTCTACTAGCATTATTTAAATTCTACTGGAAGAAAAAGATAAACATGCAAACAAAGGCACTGAGTATAAATCCCAGCACAGCTGGTAATGGTCTGACTATATTTTTGAAGTAAGAGGAATACTTGTATGGAACAGGGTCAAAGCAAAAACATACAGTAATTCTCCTTGAAAATTATGGGTCCCAATAGTTTTGGCCTGTTTATACCAGCCGGTCAGTGCTGTTTGTTGTTAACAATAAGGTTGATGGTTTGCACCTGGTTCTGGTGACACTCACAAAGAGCTCTGTCATTGCGGATGGTTACACCACACAACTATGCCTATGTGGCCAGCACTGTTATGAGAAGATCCTGTTGAAACTAAGCCTCTTCACATCAATGCTGGGAGGCAACCTTTAACCCTGAAACGTTATCTCACTGCAGTTACTATCCTGACCCTTTTTCAGCAATAAACCATAAACTGATTAGCAATGCCATTTTGGATCCTGTGAGTCTTCTTTAGCAATCAAATCTACCTAAATGCCACTATTAGTGGAACAACCACCACCAAAAAAGCAACAGATTGCACTGCCTGTAATGAAGAAAATAAAATAGAATGAACTGATAGTGAAAAGTCACAGAAACAGTGAAGTAAGTAAAACATATGTATATATAAGTAAAACAGACAAGAAAGGAGGAAGAAACATATAAGCTAAAGTACAAATAAGAATCCAAGCAAGTGACAACCCAGAGGTAAGAGAAATCCAAGCATGTGCATAGGATCTGAGAGAGAAGAGTATAACTCAAAAGACAAATGTGACTAGAGACCAATAAGGGACACATGGAAGAAAATTAAATCATCAGAGTTAGGAGTGGCCAGATCACAGAGGGCTTCATAAATTTGGGTTTCTTACAATCCAATAGCTTTGTAACTGGTTTTGCTGCCTATCTATAAACACAGTTCTCTTTGCCCTCAATTTACAATGCTTCTAGAGCAAACTTTCTAAAAGATAAAAATGAACACATAATTTGACAGCTTAAAATAAATGAACCCAAAATTCTTGGGATATCATCATTGCTTATTATCTCTCTTCTCTCACATCACAGTTTCAAAATATATGCCCTAGGCCCAAGTTACATACTGTTCCAAAATTCTGTTCACTTTTTACACCAGGCTTGTGTTTGGTAAACATACTCTATATTGGAAAATAATTAAGAATCAGGCATCGCTTTTCTCTAGTTTGGATAAAATATATACACTCTCCACACACACAGCAACACACTACTGGACATCTGTTGTTTTGGTGGCTATCAATTCTACCTTCTGGAGCAGCATCATTCAGAGGAACTACCCAGCTTCCACCACACAGTTTTACTTGGACTTAGATCATCAACGTGTCCTCTTCCCCAACCAATCAATTTAGGATGTTTCCTAGATATCTGAATGTAAAGAATGAAAATTTGTAAAGGAAAACAACTGAAACTAGTTTGTTATCACTACCAAACCAGCTCATTGATTCCTATGACCTACAGCTCAAATTCTTTTTTTTCTTTACTTCTATGAATTACCACTAACTTTCCTTTTCTTGACTTCAGTTATCCAGATATGCGTCTGTTGCTTACTTACGTGTGGGAGACAGAACTGAGTTATAGCACTGAAACTGGAGGTCTGTTACTGCTACTACTATAGAGGGGGAAAAAATCCAAGTCTCTAAATTTGTTGTAGTCTAGAAGATATGGCAATTACCCATGAAGTCAGAAAATGAAAATGATCGTATATGGACAAAACAGCACTACTATTCTCTGAGACATCTGGCTTTGCAGCTTTAAAATTAGCTCTGTTTTTTCTTACTTTCCTTATATAAAAACCTTTAAGTAAAATCCCATTTAAACTAGAGATAATTTGAGAGTCCATTTCTTGAAATTCTTTGAAAAGAAAAAGGGCATACCTGTGACTTCTCAACTCAGACATACTCCTTTACATTACTATCTATCTATACTTCTGATGTACACTACTAACACCCTTCTCACCCTTAAATCTGTATGTCTCTGTATTAATAAAATATTACCTATCTTACAGTAAGAATACGTGAACCTTAGTGCCCATTTAATATGACAGATACAGTAAAAATTAATGAGGATAATAAAAAAAATTTCCAGTTATATCTGTATCACTCCCAGCACTAGTAGGTACTTTGGATTTATTTCTAATCCTCACAATCTAGGCTAACAAGATTTTATTATTCCCAGTTTACAGCTGCAAAAACAATCAGAAGCAAATTATCCAAGATTAAGCTGTAAGAACCTATGTCCACTTGAATGCAAATCTCTCCACCTTCCCATCATTTTAATAGAATGTTATTTATAGGATATTCAAACTGCATGTCACAGCCTATTAGTGGATCCTGAAGTAAAGTCAGTGGGTCAAACCCTTGTGTTAGACAATATAAGTGCATCACGTGAAGGACAAATATTAATTCATGAAACTCTAATCAGTGTAACATACACACAGACAAAAGCAGCAATGTAACTGTATCACTTACTCTGGACTACAGATCAAAAATTTTGAAAGCCATGGATAGGAGCATTGTCTTTACTACATTGTATGTACTGACATATCTTCTTAATTCTTAATCAAAGGCAAAGTGGCTAAAAACATTTGGGCAGTAAAATTCTTCACCTAATATCCTAAAGACAATGGGAGGGAGGGATGGAGGGAGGGAGGGAGGGAGGGAGGGAGGGAGGGAGGGAGGGGGAGGGAGGGAGGGAGGGAGGGGGACGGAGGGAGGGAAGGAGGGAGGGAGGGAGGGAGGGGGAAGGAGGGAGGGAAGGAGGGAGGGAGGGAGGGAGGCAGATGGAGAGAAGGAAATGGCAAGGTTTAAAAGGTGTTAACTGGAAAGGTATTTGGGACATAATACCGTATTTTATCATTTCAGTAAAGAATATCATAAAACTATATTGCACATCCATATAAGATAGCAAAGAACAAAAATGATCTAGCGTTCCTTCATTCTCTTCCTCCAGGCTTTTACTATCATTTTCAAAAATGTTTCCATGTTGTGCTATGCTTCACCAGAGGTAACAATCCAATTTTACCAATTTTCTGACCACTTTCAAGTGATTAGATAATCTCCAGTACAGTCTCTTTAAAAAAGATGATTCACTCACATGTATGATCTTATGTAACAAAAAATAAGGGGGGGGGGTACTCAGAAATTAATGGGAAGTAACATCAGTATGATTATTTATTTTCTTCTGAAAGAGGCCATATGTCCAGCAGTGAGCATTATGGCATAGGCTGAAAATTAAAATGTTCTTTGTTAGTGGGGAGAAAAGATGATTTGGTAATTCTTCTAAAGCACAAAAGAAGTCATGCACATTAAATGAGATCATATTTGGGAATTTATCTACCTTTTAAAATCAGCCACAAATTAATAAATTACAGTTAAAAAACCACAGACTGGAGCCTCCCTGGTGGCGCAGTGGGATAAGCTATGCGCTATGAAGCAAACCACAATCACTGCAGCACGAGTTCAATCCCTGCTGCCGGCCAGGGAGGGGACCCACATGGAGAAGCAGACCTCTCCTGCCTTGCCAGCTGCTCCCCTCAGCAGTATGTTTCAGTCCATCTATTTGTTCTGCTCCCTACTCTATCTCTGGTGGATCTTCTCACTTCCCCCTCACCTATGACCTGTACCCCAGTGCTTGTATGCATAAATAAATAAATCTTTAAAAAAAAAAAAACCACAGACTGAAGAGATGTTATCTCTCCCTCCCTCCCAAGAACCCACTAAAATGGCAGGGAAAATATTTAAATTGAAATAAAATGATAGCTTTATTGCAAAATATGAAAAGATGTCACTGGATGACTATAAATTTCAAAGAAATCGGGACATATATTAAGTAGAAAAAGCTGCAAAAAAAGAGGGGGGTGGGGAGAAAGAAACCACATAAAAGACACCAATGTCTTTTCAAGGACATGCAAGAGAATTTTTCAAGTTATAACCAAACCAATCACAACTACTACAAAGAGGAGGAAACAAGTAAGGTACTTCTCACTGGGGCTCCTTCCTCCTCTAGTGAACAGACAGAGATGCTGGTGGTGGCAGCTTTCACCTTTAGGAAAAAGCCAGGAAACAGATCTCTTAAAACAGGCATTTCTTCCTGAGTAAGGTTTCCTGTGAGGGCAGACAGGCCTGAGGGATGGGTGAACCAGACCACTAACTCAGTGAGATAGGAAATACACTAAAAGTAGAAAAGGGGGTAGGCAAGTTAGGAAACAGTTATCCAAGTGAGAGAAATATGGGTCACTTTGCCATTCCTCATCCACTCCTTCCCTAGAAGGTCAGTGGGTCCACACCTAACATCACTTTAAAGAATCCATCATATAAAAACTATGACTCAAGACAGAGGCCTGGTAGAGAATACATACAGCAGCAGATATTTTTCACTTGCCAATACTAACCAAGATTCATCAAACATCTGGAAGAAGCGAACAACACTGAAGAGGGACAAGTTAAAAGAGAACAGAAATCAGAAGGTAAATGGATATGACTCAACACTAAATTATTTATCTATAAGGTTGAAACAATTTCCCTCCAAGATCAAGAGAAAAATAAAAGACAAGAAAATACAAAATGGAAAGGTAAGAAAAATTAGAATATAAATCTAGAAAATATAAATAAAAATTAGGATATAAATCTAGAATAAAAATCCAATAACCATGTATATAAGACATCTAGTAATCAAAAATATGGATCCATAACCAAAAGTGTCATCAAAATGTGTGCTATAAATAAATGGAATGCCAAGCATACAATCAGAGGCCTCTGATGCAAGCAGCTTCACGCACTGCACAAATATCATTTTCTATATACACAGCATCATGACATGAAAAGGACTGAAAAGTACTGCTCTCGCAAATCAAATTTGCCATCAAGAACCAAAATAAATGTTATTTCAGACATCCAAGAACTTCAATTTTACTTATATGAAAAACTGAAAAGGTAAAGCAGCAAAACAAAACAAACAAAAAAAAGGAATCTGATAAAACACAACAGCTAATAGAAAACCAGTGGCAACTGAATATGATCTAGAAACAAGAAGAATAAAAAAACAAGAGGATGCACTTACCACTGTCAGTTCCAGATTCTCCTTTAATAACAAAGGTTCATAGACATAAGATTTTCTTCCTTTTATTAAAAAGGAAAGAACAAGGTATCCCTTGTGGCGCAGGGGTTAAAGTCTTAGGGCTATTAAGTTATTGCCAGCCATGGAGCCTGTCTTACCTGCTGCTCCCCTCAGCACTGTGTTTCAGTAGATCTGCCTATTCTGCTCCCCACTCTGTCTCTGGTGAATCCTCTCACCTCCCCTCCCCATACCTCTGGCCTACATCCCTGTTCCTGTATGCATAAATAAAACTAAATGGTTAAAAACAGTGAAGAATAGCTATCAATAACTGATTATTTTTCATTTTTAAAATCATCCTATAGAAAAAACTAAGGTACCAAACTAAGTAATTGCAGGTTCTAATCTTTACTCTGAAGAATATAGTTTAAAAGTTGGAAAGAGGAGGTATAAGAATAAATGCAATCATTTCCTCACAATTTGTAATACATGTGCCTCATAAGAATTAAGAGTCCTTAATAGAATTTCTTAAAGAAAATAGTAAGTGCCCGCCTCTAGGAACTTTATTTTTGTCTTGTACATCTGATTTGTTTCCCTCTAATCCATATGCAGATGCAGATGAAACTACTCAATATATCTTCCCCTCCTAACTCATTTCACATATTTGCTCAAGTTCCCTCCATCTTGCTGCATAAAACAAAACTTCACTTTTTACATATGAATAGTATTCCATTATAGGTAGGTAGATAGAAACAGACACACACACACACACACACACCACCTACTCCCCATCTACCTATCATTAGGCACTTACAAGTGTTTCCATCTCCTAGCTATTGTGAATAAAGCTGCAATAAACACTGAGGTGCATAAGTCTTTGAGTTAATGACTTCATATTTTTCAAATAAATACCCCAAAGTGGTAGTTCCATTTTTAGTTTTTTGAGGAAACCAATATTACCACGAAGAGTGAGCAAGGCTTCTCTTCTCCACACCTTTGTCAAATGTTACCACTCTCCACGATGTAACTCATTCTCACAGATGTGAGACGACATCCTACCATGGTTCTGATCTGCACTTCCCAAACTACAAGTGGTGATGAGCACTTCATGTGCACAACAGTCATCTGCTTGTCCTCCCCAGAAGTAGCATTCAGATCCAGTGCCCACTTTTCAACTACATCATCTGTCTTCTAGTTTTTTGAGATGCATGAGTTCCCCGACATAACTAAGATATTATCCCCCCTATCAAATGCATAATGTGCAAACATCCTCTCCTATTCAGCAGGTTGCCCTCATTCCGCTGGTATTTTTTTTTTTTTGTTATGAATAAGACTTTCAATTTAATGCAGTCCCACCTGTTCACTTCTGTCATTTCCCTTGTTGTTGGGGTCCAGTTCCAAAGACTCTCCAACACTGTGATCATACAATCTATCAACCACCCTCTCCTTCATTCATTCCACAGCTTTGAGTCCCACACTTAAGTCTTCAATAACTGCATATGGAGTTAAGAGTGTGATCCAGTCTCACTCTCCTCCATGTGGCAGCCCAATCCTGCCAATGTGACCCAATGAAGAGATTCTCTCTTTCCCTCTGTATAATCATTGCTCCCTTTGTCATAGACTAAGTGTCATATGTGTGGGTTTATCTCTGGGGTCCAAGAAAAAAGGAATAGTCACTACTGTTGAAATAAAATATTAATGTACACACTGGTGGAGTAAGTCAAGATCCCCGACATACCAGTTTTGAATAGGTAGTAATCACATAGCTAGATTTTCAAGTTAGGAAAATAATTTGAGGAGAGAGATATCGCTGGATGTATCTGAACTAATAAAATATTTGTCCCTTATAAAAAATTTCCAGCTGCAGAGGAACTTTCACTATCATGTGACAAAATAATCCACTCATTGAAAGTTAATCAACATTTTTCCACAGAAACCTCAAAGCCTAATCAACAGCTTCACAAGAAACATTAACAGTAACAAACAGAAGCTCAACAAGTTTTATCAATTTGAACTTCTCCACAAGACTGACACTGCCACGATGCCATCTTTCCCCAGATTGTATGCGGTAACAAATAGACCTAAAAATCTTAAAAGTTACAACAGTTTTTAACCATTTTTGGCTTTTTTTTTAAGATTTATTTATTTATGCATACAGGCACTGGGGCATAGGCCAGAGGTGTGGGGGAGTGAGAGGATTCACCATAGAGAGCGGGGAGCAGAACAGGTAGATCAACAGAAGTACACTGCTAAGGGGAGCAGCAGGCACAGCAGGAGAGGTCTGCCACACCATGTGGGTCCCCTCCCTGACCAGCAGCAGGGATCGAACTTGTGCTGCAGTGGCTGAGGTCTGCTCCATAGTGCGTTGCTTAACCCACTGCGCCACCAGGGAGGCCCCATTTTTGGCTTATAACCCTTTCAAACACCTAAAAACTGAGAATCTCAAGAAACTTTTAAGTTACAACTATATTTACTAAAAATTAAGATGGGGATTCTTTAAAATGCAATAATTCATTTTAAAAATAAATTTATTGCATCATAACACAAGTAAAACTTACTTTAAAATAAACATTGTCTAAGAAACAAAATTCTAAGAGTGGTTCATACTCTTGCAAAGCTCTTTTAAGTCTACCTTATTAGAAGATAATAAATTATCAATTATTATATATACTTCCACATCTGATCAGCTGCAATGTTGTTTTGGTTGAAAATTCAACCTTTCATACATATGTAATTCAAAGGGGGAGGAATGTTTCATAGTCTTTTCAAACAGGTAAGAATATTATTCTATACCAAAACTAAGTGATAGTATGCTAAAGAGTCATTGAAATGTAGACTATTGGTGATCTTCTCATGTTGTTAAATTAAAATCCATTAGTGTGGCAATGTGACTGGGTCTTTTCTTCATAATTTTGTAACATGATTCATCCAGCATAAATATTGGTCAACCCTAGTAAATTTATTTTTCAAGTGAAAATGCTATTTGAAATCAGAACGCAAGTCTTTTTTCCCTGTGCAGCCCTCATACTTCAGCACCTAAGAGTGTTTCATGAACACCTCTTTTTTCAGCACTCTCAGAAAGATACATACTCAGGATCAAAATTTTTCAATGACTTACTGCTTCATCAAGAACATTCTTTCTAAAAAAAAAAAAAAGATTTATTTATGCATACAAGCACTGGGGTACAGGCCAGAGGTGTGAGGGGGTGAGAGGATCCACCACAGAGAGCAGAGAGCAGAACAGGCAGATCAACGGAAGTGCACTGCTGAGGGGAGCAGCGGGCACAGCAGGAGAGGTCTGCTGCACCATGTGGGTCCCCTCCCTGGCCAGCGGCAGGGAGTGGCGGCAGGGATTGAACTCGTGCTGCAGTGGTTGCGGTTTGCTTCACAGTGAGTTGCTTAACCCACTGCGCCACCAGGGAGGCTCATTCATCAAGAACATTCTTAACTAAAATTTATTTACTATAAATAAGTGGTGAAAAAGTATAGTATGAAACAACTGCACTTATTTTTCCTAAGGCACCCATAGATTTCCCCCCTCACTTCTGAACCATAGGGCAATATTAACACAGTAAATGTGACACAATTAATATTAAAATAGCATAAAGCCTAAAAAGATCTTGGATTCAATAGAAACAACTTCAGAAATTACTATTACTAGAAAAAAATTCTATTTCTCTTTTTTATTATGTTGACTTTGGGCTACAAATATACAGATATACTGGGATCCTGGCATAAGTCAGTCATACTCACACTATTTTTTGTCATATTAAAGTGAAATGAGCAAAAATCACCATATTTAAAAGAAAAAAAACATGCTGTGGTTGCTAAAACTCCCACTTAGATATGATGGACACCTCATCTTTCATTGACAATCACAATCCCCATGGTCGTAATTAATGTCAATGGGAGGAAGGTCTCTCCCCTAGGTAGAGACACTGCAAAGAGAAGTGCAGTAGAGAAGGGAAGTTTGTATTATTCTAAATAATACAACCTACCATATAAACAGCAACTCAATCCTCTCACCTCCATATCAAACGTACCTATTTCACAGTGAACAGCCACTGGATCCCAAGATGCTAACACTCAGGATCTTTCTATTATGAATAAACTTAGTCCATGAAATAAGAAACTCAACTGTTATAAACAACCATATCCTGGCTACCTTGAAAACAAGTCCATTATGTAGAACCTTTTGGCATTGAAAGGATAATGAGTTTTGGGTTCAAAATAATCAACTAACATACCAAGTTAGGATAAAAACCTTTCATAAATAATAATTTTTCAGTGAGAGCTCATTACAGATGTTTAAAGATTACAAAAGGAAAAATGTACACTAATGGGGTATGGTTAAGCACCTCTTGTGGACATCATGTATGTCACAGCTACAAGTTCCAAAAGACTTTTTAATTTGTGAATTATTTCTATATTCATCGACCTGACACCTAAATTACTAATGTAATTACTAAAGTAAAATGTAGGACCTAAAGTTCCCAACCTACTTTATAGCTAAAGACACAGTACAGGAAAGTAGGCAAAACAAATTTATCATCTTTCTAGGAGTTGACAAATGATGGCCCATGGATCAAGTCCAAACTGTTTTTGTACAGTCCACAAGCTAAGAATAATTTTACATCTTTAAGTGGGTAAGAATGTAGTATAGTGTAAAATTTACATGATCTTCAAATTTCAGTTTCTATCAGAGAAAGGCATGCTCAATCATTTACATACTATCTTACTGCCTAAATATTTATTATCTCACCCTTTACAGAAACAGTATGTGAACCTCTGTTCCAAAACTTTCTAAAATATGAAATGCCAGTGTAAACAAATCTTAGGTATAGATGTTACTTTTTTTCTTTTATTAATTTTTTTAAATTTACATATATTTGACATCCATTGTAATCCCCATGCATTCCCATCACGGTAACACCAGTGCACTATCACCTCAGTCCCCCGTGCTCCCGTCTGCCTTCAACCCTTCCCCTCTTCCCTCCCACCAAGTGTCCCCAGTTTGTCTTTGTCTTTTCATTTTTGGTTTTTGTTTCTTTCTTGTTGTTATTATTATTATTGTTATTGTTCTTATTCCTTTCCTTGATCTTTACTTGGTTCCCTTATATTCCTCCTAGGGGAGAAACCATCTGGTATTTTTCTTTTGCCTTCTGACTTACTTCGCTGAGCATAATCCCTTCCAGTTCCATCCATGTTCCTATGAATGCATGTAGTTTTTCATTTTTGATTGCTGAGTAGTATTCCATTGTGTATATGTACCACAGTTTCCCGATCCACTCTAGATGTTATTTCTAACCTCTTTATAATCTACTTTGAGAATATAAGACACTGTAACACTGTCCAATCTACACTATAATTACAGCTTAACCAGAAAAGCTTCTCTTCTTTTTTAAGATTTATTTATTTGCGCATACGAGAGCTGGGGTACAGGCCAGATATGCAGGGGGCGGGGTGGGGTTGGGGAGTATTCACCAGAGACAGACTGGGAACAGAACAGGCAGGTTGACTGAAGTACACTGCTGAGGGGAGCAGTGAGAGAGACAGGAGAAGTCTGCTGTGTCATGTGGGCCACCTCCCTGGCCAGCAGCAGGGATTGAACTCATGCTGCAGTGGCTGAGTTTTGCTTCGTAGTGCACTGCTTAACCCATTGCACCACCAGGGAGGCCCCAGCTTCCTTTTTTTATCTCACATACCTACTACCATAGCAAGGGTAGATACAGTCAGTGGCAAAAAGGACTATTTTCAGGGATGCTGATAACCAAGAACCAAATATACCTAACTATTTATCTTTTCTAGAATTGAAAAGGGAAGCTCAAAGGGTATTTTTTTAATTGACATTGAATTTTTAAAGGGAAGAAAATAAGATCTGGATTCAAGAATACAAAAGAGGAACAAACAAGCGTAGAGTGAAATGGGTTGACAATTCCTTAAAACTACACAAAATGAGCTAAATGTACAAGGAACACATATAAATGACTGGACCAAGCAGCAATTAAGAAAGGCTCATAGAGGGTGCATGCCACTCTCTTTTCTGCATGCCAAAATCCAGAGTCAACAGCCACAAGAGCATAAAAATGAAATTTGACCAGTCCCTGATTCATTCTTCTTTCAGCACCTACAGGCTAAGTAACCTAGTCCTCTAAGCCTCCTCCCCCTTTTTTTTAATTAAAAAAATGGATTTGCCCCTTTTAAACTCAGACTCCGCCACTGTTTTCCCTGACATGTAGTTTAATAAATGTTTCAAGAAAATGTTCTTCCATTTGTTGGCAATATTTTCAGTTTTTATCTCCAATACGCAAAATGACTTTTCCTTCAGGAAAAAATATAAACCATATATAAGGCTTTATTCAAGTGCCATGAAGAAGACAACTAACACAAAGCAATGATCTAAGGATTCTCTTGACATAATCCCAATTAAGGTCAACTGGGAATGGAGTGGGGGGAGCACACATAAGTAAGAAAAATACAACGTTTATTTGACCTTCATTTTTTTTAAGATGTATTTATTTATGCATACAAGAGCGGGGGTACAGGCCAGAGTCCAGGGAGGTGAGAGGATTCACCAGAGACAGAGCAGGGAGCAGAACAGGCAGACTGACTGAAACACACTGCTGAGGGGAGCAGCTGGCGAGGCAGGAGAGGTCTGCTACTCCAAGTGGGTCCCCTCCCTGGCTGGCGGCAGGGATTGAACTTGTGCTGCAGTGATTGTGGTTTGCTTCACAGTGTGTTGCTTAAGCCACTGCACCACCAGGCAGGCCCTTGACCTTCATTTTAAAATGAAGTTCAAATTGGAACAACTTGTGGGACTCTCTGAGCCCTGACCTCACCATAATACAGAAGGTTATACATAATGTACTTGTCACTAAGGTAGCTCAGAAAAGCTAATAATAAACAAAACACATGATCACAATCAAATGTGATTCTGGTAAAAGCAGCTTTCCTACTTCATTGTACAAATAATATAGTTCTAGTGAACAGAAAGTGGGGTCAATTATTCAGTGCCAACATGGTATGTAAAATCAAAGCTGGATTAAAAGTCAGATTTATAACTCTCAAAGTCACATTTTCAGGATGTATCTTCTATCTTTAATTATTTAAGTGTATTATGCCCCAACACAGGTTACTTTATCAGTGTGCTAAGAAAAGCAGTATTTATTACATTTGATTCACCTGCGTAAAATTAAAGAAGTTTCTACCACCCAAGAATAAAAAGTTATCCTCTCAGATACCTTATTATTGTCCTAAATACTGCTAAATATGTCTAGGAGGGCAAGAAGCTCAACACACACAGAGTACAGAATAAGGCCTACCTGACTGGGCCCATCTTCTGCTTCTATATCAAGTGCAAGCACTGGCGTGGAGAGATCACCTTCAAGACAGACCCTGAAAGTACAGATTACAACATGGAGCACCAAATCATGCAGTCTCAATTGAGAAGTACATCTGGAGATGCAAAACTCCCTAAGTTCCTAGAGGAGAAGAGGAAGGGAGTACAGAAGCAGCAGAAGGAAAAGAAGTGGAACAACCCCTTGAAGGTACTGAAAAACAGAACCAAGCACTCCAAGCAAGAGATGGAGGTTCTGGAGAACATACAGGAGCTAAAGGACTTGAACCACTGATGGGCCCTCATGGACTCTAAGGTCACACTACAGCAGCACTGCCTCTCAGAAAAGGAACAACAAAAGGAAGAGAGGGAGACAGCAGGAAGACCTGGGACCAACCAGAGCCACAATGGGACAAGCACAAATGAGGATTTCAGTCAAGGGACTTGTTTTCTCTTCTGTCTGCCCACTCACTAGCCCTCTAGGACTAGGGAACCTGAGCTCATTCTGCCCCTGGAACCCAACACCTGGCACCAAGCACCAAGTTCAGGGCTGCAGTATCCCTGAAACAGTTCTCAGCTTCTTGCAGCTTCCAGTCCTCTCTTCAAACCCTCCAATTATTGCCTAGTTTGGTGCACACTCATGAGCCCACCCACTAGGGTTGGCGGCCGCCCTTTCCACCACAAAACCCTCTGGAATAATAAAGACTCTACCAACGTCTGGGGAAGGGGCTGAAAAGTATGCAACATATTCAATCCTGGATGTCTGACTCTCATAAACTGTCATAAATGTTTGTTGTTTAGCACACTAAGTTTGGGGGTAATACACAATGCAGCAATAAATAGCTTGTATGTGAGAAACGTGATCTATTCTTTTTCATTGAGGTCAAAGGTATAAATTTCCAGTTCTCAGAAAAACAAGTTCTGGAGATAACATACAACATGACTACAGTTAACAATACTGTACTGCATATTTCAAAGCTGCCAAGAGAAGACATTAAAAATGTTCATCACAAAGATGCTGTAATTATTTAAGATAATGTTAAACTAAGTTTATTGTAGCAATCATTTCAGTGTATACATATGTCAAATCATTCTGCTGTACACCATGAATGTACATCATGAAACTGGAGGCAATTTTTCCTAAATGTGAAGCCGGGGCCTCCCTGGTGACACAAAGGGTTAAATTGCAGCACTATCAAGCTATCCAGGACAGGGAGGGGACCCACATGGTGTAACAGATCTCTCCTGTCTCACCCACTGCTCCCCTCGGCAGTATATTTCAGTCAATCCACTGTTCTGCTCCCCACTCTGTCTCTGGTGACTCCTTTCAGCCCCCACACCACTGGCTTAGACCCCAGTTCTTGTATGAATAAAATTATTTCATGTATTTCTAAGATTATTGAGTAGTGTTGGTTTACAAAACTGTACTGGAAAAAAATTTTATTCTAATACATGCTACACCACTTAGGATGAACTTATTCTAAGTGACCATTACATATTATTAAATGAAGCAAGTCAGATACAAAAGGATAAATATTCTATTATTTCATTTACATGAGGTACCTAGAATAGGCAAATTCTTAAAGGAGAATTAAAGTGACTATAGCTAAAAGGAAAGGGAAATGAGTTACTGTTTAATGGATAGTATCTGTTTGGGATCATGAAATAGTTCTGGAAGTGCTTAATAGTGATGCTTCACAGCATTGTGAATGTAGTTAGTGCCATTTAATCATGCTTTTTTAATTGAAAGTGGTAAATTTTATTATTTTGTATTATATTTTAGCACCAAAAACCAATGCAGCTTTCTAGCAGCAAATAAAAATTAAAAGAAAATAAATCTGCTAAAAGGCTGCATATCTGTTCTTGTTCCTGAAACCACAAAGACATTTCTATCATAAGACTCATGAAAAAGACATGATAGGTATAAAAGGAAGAGTATAGTCAACGACATAAAATTCCACTACAACAAACCTAAGTACAAATAAAAAGTATATCTCAAGATCTTATCAATTTCTGTATTGATATACAGCTACAAGCCCAGAGTTCCCAAGTAAGTCACTGAGATACTTCAGAGTACTAGAGTAAATGCACAAAGTCAACACAAAATATTCCAAAGTTGAGGAGATACTGATTCCCAGCATCCACCATCAGCTGTAACTATTCTGTAAGATTTAAACTCAATTTTAAAACAACTTAGGTTTTATGTTTTTTGTTGTTTTTTTTTTTTAAAGGAAAAAAGTGATCTACATGACAGTAACAAGCAGTCAAACAGTCAAACATGTAACTAGAGTTATTGGGGGTAGAAAACAGAAATCGTCTTAAAAATTTAAGCATTATCGATAGATCTAAGTAGCCCAATAAAATTTAAGTAAAATAAATAGAAAACTACACAAACCATACTCAAATTGCTGAGAGTCAATGCTAAAGAGAGAAAACATGAAAAGTCAGGAAAAAAAAAATACAGAAGAGCTGTAGAGTTTTCATCAGGAACAATGCAAGATATGGAAATGAAAATGCGTAATTCTATCTGTAATGAAAAAATAGTTCAAATATGAATATGAAATACATCATCAGACAAAGTGAAGTTGACAAAGTTCTTAAAAAATAGACCAGACCAGACTTGGGCCTCCCTGGTGGCGCAGCGGGTTGAGCGCCCTACTGTGAAGCATCCACAGCACAGGAGCACGGAGCACGAGTTAGATCCCCTGCCAGGGAGGGGACCCACATGGTGTGGCAAGTCTCTCCTGCCTCCCCCACTGCTCCCCTCAGCAGTGTATTTCAGTCAGTCTGCCTGTTCTGTTCCCCACTCTGTCTCTGGTGGCTCCTCTCGCCTCTCAAGTCTCTGAACTGTACCTACCCAGCTTGTATGCATAAATAAATAAATCTTAAAAAAAAAAAAATAGACCGGACTTGCAGAAAAATTTGAAGGAAGTTCTTAGAGCAGAAAGAAAAGTACAGGTAAAAAGTGAAAACTTTAATCTACATGACAAATTTGATAAATATGCATGCAAACATAAAGGGCTTTTAATTTTTAAAACTCTTCAAAAAGATAACTACTTAAAACAAAAACAATGTATCTTAAGTTTACAACACCTTTTGAAATAAAATGTTCAGCAAAAGTAGTACAAAAAGGGAGGAGAAACAGACCATAAGTAATACTGTATGTGAAGTACTGTGATTTTACTTCAAAATACAAATTGACGGGGCCTCCCCTGGTGGCGCAGTGGGTTAAGCAACGCACTACGAAGCAAATCGCAGCCACTGCAGCAAGAGTTCGATCCCTGCTGCCAGCCAGGGAGGGGACCCACATGGTGTGGCAGACCTCTCCTGCTGTGCCCGCTGCTCCCCTCAGCAGTGTACTTCCATTGATCTGCCTGTTCTGCTCCCAGCTCTCTGTGGTGAATCCTCTCACCCCCCCACACCTCTGGCCTGTACTCCAGTGCTTGTATGCATAAATAAATAAATCTTTTTAAAAAAAAAAAACAAAATACAAATTGACTACATTAATTATACTAAAAATAAATGCAAATCCAGGGCAAAAGCAAATATTGCAGGCCCAGATTTTTCAAAAAGACCCAACCTTATAATATTAACTCTAAAAATATGCAGTTTAAAAGAGAATGAAAAAGCATATAACATGCAAAAATTAGGCACCAGCAACTTTAGAGGTTACATTAACATCAAATAAGATTTCATGAGAAAATATTTAATCTATCAGAAAGACACAAATCAGGCCTCCCTGGTGGTGCAGCAGGTTGAGCACAGCACTGTGAAACATCCCCTGTAAACATCCCCGTACAGCAGCACGAGTTCAATTCCCAGCCAGGGAGGGGATCCACATGGCACAGCAGACCTCTCCTGCCTCGCCAGCTGCTCCCCTCAGCAGTGTTTTGGTGGATCTGCCTGTCCTGCTCCCCACTCTGTCTCTGGTCAATCCTCTCACCTCCCAGGACGCTGGCCTGTACCCCAGCTCTTGTATGCATATATACTCTTTTAAAAAAAGAAAGACAAAAATCTAAGTGTGCACTTAATAAAACTTAGGAACATTTATGTGAAAGCTGACAGAACTTAAAGGAGAAAGAGATAATCCATAGTTAGCTATTGAACTTTCTATAATACAGTAAAAACACAATACAGGAGATCTGAATGCAAAAACAATACAAACATCAGCAAAAGAGAACCCACTATGAGCTATGAAAAAGATATAAATCAGTAAGGCTTAAATTCCCATCAAGCATTTTCATGACCACAAAGGAAAAACATGTACAAGGTTTTCAAAAACCATGCATGGAGAAGGAATAGTCTTTCAACAAACAGAAACAACTGGAGGGCAAATCCACAAAGGGCAAAATTAGCATCTCAAATTTCATATCACATCTCAGAATCAAAGTGTTAACTTTCATTACAGACCTAAATGTAAAAACTAAAATTCTATAAAACTTCTGAAAGATATCATAAGGCATATATTTACTTAAGACACAAAAAAGAACAACTCATAAAAGAAAAATTGTATCATCTAGACCTGACCAATATTTAAAGCTTATACTCTACAAAAGAACATGAAAGGAGTAAGAAAAGCCAGCCATGTAGTGGAAAAAATATACTATGTAATCCTGACAAAGAATCTGTATCCAAAACCTTTTAAAAATTACAAGCTATATAAATACATACAATAAGCAAATCATTTAAATAGTTCACAAAATATACATGACTGTCAACTAAATACAGGGAGATATTACTATAATATCTCCAGATGTGCTAAATAGCTAAGATTAAAAAGGCAAAAAATTCCAAACTGGTAATGGGAATATAAACTGGTAAAACTGACTTTGGGAAATAATTTGGTAGTTTATTATAAAATTAAGTAGACCACACTACCCCTTGACCTCACAAGCCCACTTAGGTAAAACAGAAGTGAAAACGCGATATGCAAATACTGTAAACAGATATTCTTACTAACTCTTTTTCTAATAACCCCAAACTGAAATTAATCAAATGTAACATAAATGCATTATCTTTATAGTTCTGTAGATGTGACACAGGTTTCACTACTCTAAAATTAAGGCCTAAGAGCAAAGCCCACATACTCATCTGGAGGTTCCATTTCTCCAACTGTTCTAGCTTCTAGAAGCAACCCACATTCTTTGGCTCATGCCCCCAACCACTTTCTCCTATCTTCAAAGGCTGCTTTGCTAAACTGTATACCTGCCTCTGACTATTCAATAGTCACCATAGGAACAACTCCCCCACTCCCTCTCTCTCCACCTCTACAAATTTTAAGGCCTTCTTCAATTTGACCCATTTCTGCAATCTCCCCCCAAAGTCCTTTAACCTTATCACATCTGCCAAATTCCTACTGCCATGTAAGGTCTTGCAGGTCCTGAGAATTAGAGTAACAACATACTTGGTGAGTCTTTAAAGTGGAACAGAATTCCCATATACAAAATTTTTAAGGACGCAAAACTAGGGGCCTCCCTAGTAATACAAAGGGTTAAGTACCGCACTGAAGCATCCACAGCCACTGCAGCATAAGTTTGATCCCCAGCCAGGGAAGGGACCCAATGGTGCAGCAGACTTCTGTCTCACCTGCTGCTCCCCTCAGCAGTGTTTTTCAGTCAATCTGCCTGTTCTGCTCCCCACTCTGTTTCTATCTAGTGAATCCTCTCACAACTCCCGCCCCCACCCTGCAATTCTGGCATGTACCTAAGTTCTTGTATACACAAGTATACAAATCTTTTTTTTTTTTCCTTAAAAAAAAAAAAAGCAAAACTAATATGTAGTATCAGATCAGTAGTTGCTAGGACAGGACTAAAGAGTGGAACCACAACTTGGAACAGAGTATTTTTTCCTCTGCAATGAAAGTTATCCTTCAATTACGGTGGTTATACAGGTATTTGTCAAGTATCAGTAAATGATACATTTCAAATTAGCACATTTTGCTGTAAAGTATACCTCGACACAATTTATTTAAGTAATAATCTCTAGGTGGTATTTTATTTTACCTAAGTTGTTCCCCTAAGGCGTTTAGGTTTGTATTATAACCTCAAGTCTCTAAGTTATCCATCCCTGTATGTTAAGTTCCCACCATAGCTAGTTTTCAATAAAACAACCTACATGGCTATAAAGGAAACAGTATTTACAACTGGAGAACTAAGTAGTTTCTTTAGCGTTATAAGCTAAAGAAAAATATGCCACAAAATATTTAGAAATTAGACAATACACATCTAAAATACTAAGGGTTAAAGAAGAAATCACAAGGTAAATTAGAAATAATTTTGACCTAATAAAAATGAAAGAATATCAAAACTTGTGGGATGCAGCTAAAACAACACTTAAAAGGAAAATTTATAGCTCTAAATGTAAAGTATTAATAAAGTCTGTCTTTGATTATATCACTGATATAACTGATATACTTGTCCCTACACTGATCAAGAAAAACTTACTGCTAATTATGAGAACTAAAAAAGTAATATAACCTTCCCACACATTCCATGCTTAAAAGAATTATTAAACCAAATTCCAAAATTAGAAGAAGATTTTTTGAAAGATATGACTCAATGTGTCAAAAATCTACACTGTCTTTTATCAAAAAAAAAGTGGTATCTTATAGTAAAAATCTTCCTAGAAAGGAAACCTCCAAGCCTAAACAACTCTTCTGAATAACTGTATCAAATACTAAAGAACCCAAAGTCTACACAAACCTTTTGAAAAACTACAGAAGGCATACCATTTATTTCTTGAAATTATCATTACCCCAATACCAAACCAGAAAAAGAAAAAAAAAAAATTCCTCATGAACATAAATGGAAAAAGTCTTTAAATATTAACAAATCAAACCAACAATATGTAAAAAGATGATTGTGGGACACAAGCAAAGTGATTTAACATTTAACAATATTAAGTGAGACAACATAATCCATTAATATAGCCAAAATAAAGGGGAAAACACATATGATCATCTATGAAGGTACAGCAAAAGCACAAAAATACATCTATTCACAGAAAAATTCTTAGCAAACAAGGAACAGAAGAAAACATCCTCATTCTCAGAGTATCTATGAAAAGCATACAGCTAATAGCACGCTTCACAGTAAAAGACATATTGTTTTGTCCCCTAAAATTGGTAAAAGTCAAAAGTCCTACATCACTAACACATCACTAAAAATTGCACTGGAGGCCCTAGCCAATAGTATTTATAACAAAGCCACAACTCTGGCAGTGGCTTCCAGATTTACTTCCTAAATGCCACACTGCATATTAAGGACTAAAAATCCTACCTGTCTCTTTGATGTTGCTTCTAGGAAACAATTAGGAGTCAGTGACAAGCTAAAAAAAACAACTGATGGGCCTCCCTGGTGGCGCAGTGGATTAAGCACTGCACTATGAAGCAAAAACGCAGCCACTGCAGCACAAGTTCGATCCCTGCTGCTGGCCAGGGAGGGGACCCACATGGCATGGCAGACCTCTTCTGCCTGGCCCGCTGCTCCCCTCAGCAGTGTACTTCAGTTGATCTGCCTGTTCTGCTCCCAGCTCTCTGTGGTGAATCCTCTCACCCTCCCCCACACCTCTGGCCTGTACCCCAGTGCTTGCATGCATAAATAAATAAATCTTTAAAAAAAAAACTGATCTGTATGTGTATATAATCAGGAAATCATTTCTAGCACATGAAGCACTCTGGTCAAATACTCCTACCTTTAAGAAAGTTGGGCGACCACTAGTCTAAAAGTAATATAAACCCAGAAAATTAGCATAACTTCCCTGTAGTGAACCTAAAAAATTCTTCTATACACAATATAAATCAAGAATAGAAACAGGGTCCTCCCTGGTAGCGCAGTGGGTTAAGCAATGCACTATGAAGCAAACCACAGCCACTGCAGCACAAGTTCGATCCCTGCAGCTGGTCTGGGAGGGGACCCACTTGGAGTAGCAGAGCTCTCCTGCCTTGCCCGCTGCTCCCCTCAGCAGTGTATTTCTGTTGATCTGCCTGTTCTGCTCCCCACTCTGTCTCTGGTGAATCTTCTCACCTCCCTGGTCTCTGGCCTGTACCCCAGCTCTTGTATGCATAAATGAATAAATCTTAAAAAAAAAAAGAATAGAAACATCCATAGTATGGACCACATTTAACTACTAAGGGCCACTAAATGGACACATCTTCCCACCTTCTAAGTTAAAACTCTATAAATACAATAGTTTCCTAAACTCATTAGCATTCAAAAAAACTCAACATAGAATTTCCCATTAAAAAAAAAAAGAATTTCCCATTAGTTTTAGATCTCCTGTCTAAAATGCAAAATGAAAAGGAAGAATTATTTTTAAATTCTTGTAGTGACAAGGGTATTACTTACATGGCACTTGGTTAGATTTTTCTCAATGGACAAAAAGGAGAAATCAATTTCCATCATGGGTTTAAAATGCTGGGTGTTGTTCCTGCTGTTAAGGAGTAAATAGCTCACTTCCGAAATTGAATGAACAGCTTCTTGAAATTATATCAGTTCTCTAATTCTAAAATGATTCCCTCAAAAAACTGTAAGTAAATTACGACTTATGGCAAAATCTAAACCATCACTTTATGAAAATAAGGACATTTCATTTGAAAATAGAGCATATTCAGTGTTATTATGAGAACTGCATGACTTATTAAAAAAGAAAAACTACATAAGTCGGCATATGCTTTAGCAACATGGATGGAGCCAAAAGGGATTATGCCCAGTGAAATAAGTCAGAAAGGAAAAAGAAAAATAATCAGATGGTTTCACTTATAGACAAATACAGGGGAACCAAATAAGGGATCAGTAGAAAAAATAACAATTAAAAAAAACCACAACAAAACAAAAGTGAACAGACAACTATAAATCAGAGACATTTACCAGACAAGAGGGATCAAATGAGGGCAGAAGAGCACAAGAGACTATGGTGATGGTGCACAGGTGAACTGGTGGTGGAAATTCTATGGAGAACTACACCTGATATAAAATATATGTAAGAAATCAAATTTAAAATAATAAAAGTCGGCATATATAATTTACATATATGTGACAAGTCTGGTCAAAAAAAATAACTTTTTAGCACTATGAGTTTGTTTTTTTGTTTTAAAGATTCATTTATGTATACAAGAACTGAGATACAGGCCAGAGGTGTGGGAAGTGAGAGTATCCACCAGAGACAGAGTGGGGGACAGAACAGGCAGATCAACTGAAACACACTGCTGAGGGGAACAGCGGGCAAGGCAGGAGAGATCTGCTGCACCATGTCCATCCCCTCCCTGGCCAGCAACAGGGATCGAACTTGTGCTGCAGTAGCTGTGGTTTGCTTCATAGTGCAGTGCTTTAACCCATTGCGCCACCAGGGAGGCCCCAGCACTATAAGTTCTTATATAGTCTTTTTTCTTTCTTAAAGTAAAAATTTGTAATACCCCTTTTTTAATTCTAGTGAGAGAAGGTGGGGCTGTCAAGTAAATGTATAATTATAATGAATGCTAAATTTTCTTTTTTTTTAAAGTACCAGTTCTGATGATCCCACAAAAGTCCCCTCTAAGCAACATCAGGGTGTTCACCTAGTATATATGGCTTTGGCAAAGACTGATGACGACAGTTCATGTTTCTAAGATAAATTATGCTGGCCCCAAACTCAACTGGTTAAGCTGCTTTTTTTGTTGTTGTTCTTTTTTAAGATTTATTTATTTTTGCATAGAAGAACTGGGGTGCAAGCCAGAGTAGAAAAGGCACATCTACTGATATGCATCGTTAAAGAGTATGCTGCTAACTTTCAAAGACACAAGTTATTCATCTTCATAAGCACTCAATATACTGTTTTTCAGTAAAATTTAGCATGTGTAAAAACCTAAAAAGATTTACTGATGTGTCAAAATCATTGATACCACTTAAAGTTTACACCTAACTTACGACATTTAGGAATGGTCAAGAAGCACTGACAACAAAGCCCCATTTTCATTTTATGCTGAGTACATTACACAATCTGAGAAAGAAAATTCTTAACTATGGGAAGGGAGGTAGAAAAATTCCAGAAATTTTTTTTCCTGGAAGCATACACAAATATAAAAATTTAAGAGCTTCTGGAGAACTTTTTCTTCCTGGCTTGTGGATCAGATAATATGTGAATTCCAAAGAAAAACAATGTTTACAACAATCTCCACTGAGTCCCAATTCCTGTCCTGTTCCCAATTCCAGGGTGTATCACTGCACCAAATTTCATGAGACGCTTTCCAATAAATTCTCCGTTTTCATTAGATTCCAATTATTGAGGTTTGTCATTTAAAACTCAGAGTCATAAATGATAAAACAAGTCTAAATACCTAGAAGAATCTATAAGCTTAAAAAACTGTTTTAAGGGGGCCTCCCTGGTGGCGCAGTGGGTTAAGCAACACACTATGAAGCAAATCACAGCCACTGCAGCACGAGTTCGATCCCTGCCGCCGGCCAGGGAGGGGACCCACATGGCGCAGCAGACCTCTCCTGCCTTGCCCACTGCTCCCCTCGGCAGTGTGTTTCAGTGGATCTGCCTGTTCTGCTCCCCACTGTCTCTGGTGAATCCTCTCACCTCCCACGACTCTGGCCTGTACCCCAGCTCTTGTGTGCATAAATAAATAAATCTTTAAAAAAAAAAAAAAAACTGTTTTAAGGGCCTCCCTGGTGGCCCAGTGGATTAAGCAACACACTATAAAGCAAACTGCAGCCACTGCAGCCACGAGTTCGATCCCTGCCACTGGCAGGGGAGGGAACTGCTCCCCTCAGCAGTGTGTCTCAGTCTGCCTGCCTCTTCTGCTCCCCACTCTGTCTCTGGTGAATTCTCTCATCACTCTGGACTCTGGCCTGTACCACAGCTCTTGTATGTATAAAGAAATCTTAAAAAAAAAAAAAAAAAAAACTGTTTTAAGTATAATAAATCATAAAGTGAGTTTTATAAGAAAAATACATGTATACAAAGACACCTTAGTTTTTCCCTCCTTTGGTAAATGTTTAACATCATGTAACTGTCCATTCCTAATATATTTTAGTTAGTGCTTTGTTGTTTTTCATAGTTTTGCCTATTATCTTAGTCAGTTTTTGCCTCCTGACATTTCAGTTATTTTAAGCTATCTATATGCACTTTTAACTCTTCTTTTCCCCAAAACCCTAACTGAGGAAATTTTTATAAGCATTAGACAAACATCATTTCCTGTATCTACCTTACATTTTCATGTGCATCTTATGAATCTGTAAGGTCAATTCAATTTTCAATTAATAAAATCCAAGTCAAAGATGTTGAACTCAGCAGTACATGAACAATGCAATGAAAAAGATAATTACTGCAAAATAACCATCAGCCCCACACTGATTCCCCCAAACAGCATAAGCCAGCATTATGAATATTCACTCATAAGACGTGTAAATAGTTTAGCAACATATATGCTAGGGCATTTTTTTTTTCCATTCCTGGACTACATTTTGTATACAGAGAAAAAAAGGCAACCAGGAAAAACATTCTATGGCTCCTTTAACTTAGCTAAGGAAATAACAATTCTAACATTAATCTAAGAAAAAAAGTATTTCTTTGACCATACTATATTTGTTAACAATATGTACAGTGTAAAATTAGGATTCTTATAATTAGTGTGAACAAGCTAAAACCATCTCCTCACTGTTCTTGCTTTTAAGTATTCAACCAGTAACAACATTGGAGGAAAACTTTGAAACAATAGTTGGCTATCCTTTTAAATCCATATCAGTAACTTACAGAAAAATCCTGAGACAAGAGTTTGTCATTCTTTCAAAACCTACATATCAGGGCCTCCCTGGTGGCACAAGGGTTAAGTCACAGCATTTTGAAGCTGTCCACATCCACTGCAGCACAAGTTCAATGCCTGGCAAGGAGCTGACCCCCATGGCACAGCAGACCTCTCCTGTACAGCCACTGCCACTGCAGCACAAGTTCGATGCCTGGTCAGGGAGCTGACCCACATGGCACAACAGACCTCTCCTGTCTCGCCCATTGCTCCCCTCAGCAGTGTATTTCAGAAGATCCTCCTGTCCTACTCCCCACTGTCTCTGGTCAATGTCCTACTACCCACTGTCTCTGTCCCCCACCACTCACCTCTGGCCTGTTCTTGTATGCATAAATAAATCTTTAAAAAACCTACATATTAAATAGTTAAGTAGTAAAGAAACCTTTACCAAAATCAAGTTAGAACTATATAAATGAACAAGTTATGATGACCTATTGCAAAGTCACTAGATCACAGTACCAAAGCTTTTAGTTCTTCTCTGGAATCTTTTAAGACACAGTAAACTACCAGTACTTTTCACGGTACAGAAGACAATGGAGAAAATATTAATGAATCATTAGGTGTTTAAGAACCCTATTCTAAATGTGAAAAATTGAGGAGGAATACTTAGCCAGTTTATTCAGTTATGTTTCCCCTTTATCTGGAAGAGCTACCCTAATAGAAACAAATATGAAAGTATAAAATAAAGATTCTAAGTAGTTTACATAAGTATCAGTTTAATTAACAGCACTTCCTATTTTATGACACATAAAATATCTTACATTTTGATAAAACACTTGATTCATTAAAACATGTTAACCCCACAATGAGGACCTTCAAAAAGCACAGTACAAAATTCAGAAGTTGACAATTATAAAACTTTTGATAAAAGAACTTTAAATCTGCTTACTGATTTTTTTTGCCAGGCAATCAAAAATGACATATTACAACCAGTAATGTCTTTTTTTACCCAGTAAAAAACACATTTGCTAATTCATCTTACTAAGCATATCACAATAAATGTATTTTAAGATTTCTGCAAGTAAGACCCTAAGGCCCAACCAACACTTTGAAAAACACACATCAACCTTAAGTACATGGTATCTGGTATCATCTGTCATCAAAGACATTCAAATTATAATCAATGGAAATGAATACAAATAAAATGACTAACAAATACCAAGTATTATTAGCAAAGATATGGGGCAACTACTGTAGAACTCTGAAACACTGCTAAAGAAGCGCAACTTGACAAACCACTTGGAGAAACTGTTGGCCATAACTAAGTCACAAAAAAATATAAGTATAGCCTATGACCTACCAACTCCACTTCTAATATACCATAAAGATGCAACTACTTAGGGCTGCAAAAAAACTTAATAATAGTCACCACAGTTTTTTTGTTGTTCTTCCCCAAAAGAGCACACAGTTGAAAACTAGACATTAAAAAAAATAAAACACCACTCGAAAGATTTGGTTTTTGTTTTTTTAAAGATTTATTTATGCAAACAAGAACTGGAATACAGGCCAGAAGGGTGAGAAGGGTGAGACAGAGTGGGGAACAGAACTGGCAGATTGACTGAAATACACTGCTGAAGGGAGCAGCAGGTGAGGGAGGAGAGATCTGCTGTGCCACGTGGGCCCCCTCCTCCCCTCATGCTGCAGTGGCTGTGGATGCTGCATAGTGCAGTGCTTAACCCCTTGTGCCACCAGGGAGGCCCCACTCTCAGGACCTAAAACCTGAACCATAAAATATACAGAAGAAAACAAAAGCAAAACACTTTATACAACAATGGCTTCAGGAATGACTTTGGGAACTCAACTGCAATGGCAAAATGGCAAAGGAAACAAAACTAAAAATTAACAAATGGGATACTACATCAAACTAAAAAGCTTCTGCACAGCAAAATCATTAAAATGAAGCCATCCTACTGGAGAAAATATCTGCACAATATGCGTCAAAAAAAAATCTACAAAGAACTCAACAAAAAGAAAACAAAGATTCCAATCAAAAGAATGAGCAAAAGAGACAATTTTTCAAAGAAGGCATACAGATGGAACAACGTGCACATAAAATGTTCAACATCACTTATCAGGGAAATGGAAAATAAACCCTTGATGAGATATCATCTCACACTCCTGAGAATGGCTCATTAAAAAAAAAAAAACTATTTCAAAGGTATATAGGTATATATATATACTCCTATGTTCACTGCTGCAGTATTTCCAAGTTATGGAAAGCTATGTGTCCAAATACAGGTAAAAAGATTAGGTGTGGTAAAAAATAAAAGAATGGGATACTACAACTGTAACAAGAGATAAACTACTGTAATGGCAATAACATGGATGGAACTGCAGGGATAGATTATGCTAAGCAAAGTCAGACAGAATGAGAAAGACAAATACTGGATGATTTCACTCATGTGCAACATAAAGAAACAAAACAAAGGAACAGACAAAACTAAACCTAAACAAATACTAGAAATATGATGACAGAATTGAGGCAACAGGAGGGGGGAGACTAGTGGAGTGGAAATGAGGGCTTAGGGAATCTGATGGTCTATGGAATCCGATGGTCTGTGGTGGGTATGGCGTGGTAACATACATCTAAAAAGTAATCTATTGCCCCAAATCATATAGTGTTATAAACCCATGTTATTACCACAACAAAGGTTACAAAACAGTTGAAAAACCCACTCCTCCCATCTTACCCAACACTATTACCCCACAAACAAGGACATTCACCTCCAGACCTAATTCAAACTTATTACCCCTTGTAATCTTTCCACTAAGTTTCCCTCTTTTTGGAATGGCTTCCTTCTTCGTACCTTTCCCCAATCTCTACATTCAACCCTGCATCTAGCTAAAATCAAGTTGTCTTTCAAGATTTGCTCCACAATCCCCTGGCCCAATATTAAGGTCAGAACCCGCCCACCTCCCAGATGCTCCTAAAAGCAAACTGTGCTATTCTTATCAAGTCCTTATTTGCTGTTCACATGTAGTACAATTCACATGTGGGACATAACAGACACTCAATAAACTATGGGGGGTGTTCTTTCTCACATGGAGACTCCTTGGGATCAATGGTCATATCTTAACTGGCCCTGGAATCCCAGTGTCGATGAATGTTAGCACATAAACACCTTTTAAAAGTTTGCTAAGTAAATGTGATTCAGAAGCCTGAAGAACAGTCTGTCGTAAAATCACTTATGAGATACTCTCTAATCCATATAAAGACATTACTTCCTAAATTGGTGAAAATTTTGTTGTGGTTCCAAAAAATAGAAAGCAAGGACTTTTTTTGGAGAGATGGCCGAACCTAGGGCTAGAATAGGAAAGACACAACCACAACGTGAGTCTGGAACAGCTAGTTTGTCAAAAGTAAGTGATTAAAAATCAAAGGATGTGCCACATTCAAAGGGCTTTGTGCGGCCAAAGCTGGACCTTGAGCAACACTAGTAGTCATAATATCAAATTAACCCCCACCCCCTAAAAAAAAAAAAAGCACAAATAAAAATCCCCACTCCACATTGACATAAATAATTGAAAATTTAAATTGGGGAGGATAGGAAAAATCTATAGGGGGGAAAAAAGTCACATAGTACATAGGTACTAAAAAGTCACGGTTAGACTACAGTAAGCACTGCTGCAAACAAAATGCTACAGATTAATGCTAAAAATATTGGGCAAAAGCTTTTAAAGAAAAAATGCTACCTATACAGTACCAGAGTTTATCCCCAAAATATTTCTTGATCAATGTGGTGAGACTTTACTTAAGTTCAAATTCTTTAACTTTTCTATCTAGAAGATATATCCCTTGCTTTGAATGAGTGACTTAGTGACTAAATTAGAGTGAAGAGGGTATGGAAAACAGAAAAATAGTAATTTCATAATGGAGAAATCCACGAGATGTGACCCTAACCAAGTGAACATGGTTAGTATGATCAGTATCAACTGCCAGTATTATCAAGCTATGTAAATACTGATTTGTACCTCTGATAAAAGTTAGGCATATCACCATTGTGGCAATCTTCCATAAGTATTCATAACCTCAATCCAATCATTAAATACTGGACAAACCAGTATCATTCAGGGTTATGAGAAATAAGATTAAGGAATAGCCATATATCTGAAAAGACTAAGAAAACAACTACAATGTGGGATCCTAGATCACCAAAAAGTTATTAGTACAAAAATTCAGAGCTATATAATTAAAGTCTATGATGTTATGTCACTGACAAATTCTTAAATTTGTTAAATATACTATTATATATAAGATTTTAACAATGGGGAAGTTGGATAATGGGTACATAGGCATTTTCTACTATTTCTGAATTTTCCTGTATCTAAAATAATTTTAAAATAGCAAATTAAAGCATTATTTACAGTTTTAAATTAACTGAAACATGACTTAAATCAGATTAACACTAAGGGTATCAAAGATTCTAGCAAGTTTTCTATTACAGTAAAATCTTTTAGAAAATTTTGAAACTACATGAAGTGACTAATGTAGAATTCAATAAAAATTACACTCACTAGAAACTTTATAAACTAGTTATACTATACCAATCTATTTTTCTTATGTCTAGTCTCAAATAAGCACTTAATTTAATTATTCCTTGATTAAGGTATCATAAGGGGATTTCTCCTTCCCACATAATTTATCCTTCATGCCCTGTCTTCCCTGCTTTTGTCCACTAGTTACTTGGATAGAAAATTAATTCTCCATCCCCCACAAACCCTCATTTTTCATAAGCCTGGTTCCCCACAAAAGGTGGGACAGTAGGAAATCAGAGAAGAAAACCAGGTACTTCTTTTCCGTGCCATTCTCTACGGAATTCCATCTCCCCCCATCACCACCACCAGAAACTAAGAAATCAAACACTTCGCAATAATTTCAGAAGTACATTGAGTCATTGTCACCTGTCAAGCTACCAGTTCAACTTCTCTCCCCTCTGTCCAGAACTAAGCCCTTCCCTCCCAAACCATTATTTCATCCTTCACACACTATACATTCAGGGTTGAATAATTCTGCTATTCTGGCTTAAAGTATTTCACTAGTTGCCCATCACAGAAGATTTCTGAACTCCTTTATCACAGCAAAGAAGTTACTTCATGGTATGATCCTTGCTTACATTTCCTGTCATTTGTCATCACTCTCCAACTTACAAACTATAGGCTACACATATAAACAAAGCTGTTTGTCAGGAAAAGATAACTTGTTTGGCATCTTTCTGCCCTAAAGTATGCCCTGCCCTTTCTCTACCTCCTGTTATACCACTCGGGTGTTTTGTTTTGTTTTTGTAGATTAATATAGTGCCAATTAGTAATTTAACATGCACATATTTGAGACTTATGTTGGTATTTAAAAAAGTACTAAAATGAACAGCATTTTTTAAGTACTTAGGAGATTTAGACTTTTAGTGTAATTTCTAAAATGTGTAGTGAGCAGAAGGAAAAAAAAGGTCATTAAGCTGACCTGTACATTCAGCAATCATACAATCAAAGGCATTAAAGAAAAAAATTATTCTCAAAAGTGCAATTGAAACTATTTTTAATTTTCTCTACAGTGAAATGCTATGCAACAAAAGTACCTGAACTCAAAAGCTAATAGATTAAACAATGTAAGATTCACCTACAGATACCTAAAAAATAATTTTAAGGCTAATCTACTCAATTGAGGTATCAAAGAAATGCAAATATTTTCTTTAAGACAAACCAGTTCAGGTAATAACCTGAAATCAGTACTGTACATTTTCCATTTAATTTGGTTGAACAATAACTTAATTTTTAAGCTCTATGTGCAATCATAGGGTCAAAAGCATTTAATCCAGAAAAGTCTTCTAAAACCCAGCTCAATGTTTCAAAGATGAAGCAACTGAAATTCAAAAAGATTAATATCTCTTCAGTTGCTGGAAGCTTTTTATACATGGTTAACCATTTTCTTATTTTTAGTGAACTGATGAAATAATGCTCAAAATAGTAATTGCTCAAAGTATGTAACTTGTTGATTTTGTTATATGCTAAAATTAAGTATCTGCTTAGGGATGAAGGTAGTTACCTTCCTTACTGATTAAAATATCCCCTCAATGTATAATTAACCTGTTGATAACTTTCTAACAGCTGCCCTCAAATATCAGCTTCTATTAGCTGCAGCTAAAAACAAAAACAAAATAGCATCAATTTTATATAACATGCAACTCATTTTGTGAAGGCAAATTCACCTGAATATCACATTAGCTATAGACAGAGCACATAAAATTATAATTACTATCACATAAGGGACTTCAGCTACTTTTCATTTTAAAAATGGGTCTATATTTGAAAAGTTTGAAAATCATAGGGCAAATTATGCATCAGTTATGGTTAAAAGAGAATTTAAAGTGACAAACAGTCATGGAAAAAAGCTGCAACTTTCCCAGCTAAAAATAAACACACATTTGGGGGAAGAGAGGCTTTCTGCCCAGCTGCTCCCTTGTTTAATCAACTGTCATCTCCCTAGTTCTCTCCCAACTCTCACTAACTACACTAAGGAGCAGTTACTGTTTTCATACGGCCACTGACTGGTGGGCACCTTCCCAAACCAAACGAGTCAGTCAAGCAAGAATTTTCCAAATGAAATAAAGACAGAGGTAATCCATATCTACAACAGGGGAAAACAAAAACTGACATACAAGTTATAGTTTTAGCAATGTGAAAAAAGTCAACATACTATGAAAGAAACTGACCTACAACAAAAGAAAAAATCTGTAACACATTTCTGGTAGCATTCAAGTGAGTCTGGTTCCAGTTGTTTCTAAAGCATAGCTGATAACTCTTCCACAAAGTTGAGCATAAAATTCACTTTTGGATCTTGTATTATAATGAATTCACCTTTTTGGCTTAAGTCAATTTGAAATGAGCTTCTGTAGCAAAACTAAAAGGGTTCTGACTCACACCAACTTTGGGAAGTTGGCAATTATTCATCAAGACAGATTATCACAACTAAAAGTAACAAAAAGGAAAATTACAAAATCTCATGAATTTGTATAAAACATTAATGGGGGTATTTAGCCCTCATATTACGTGAATGAAATATCGATCTTTACCTTTTAAAAAAAAATGAACCATTAACCTACTAAAATCTCAACATGTAATGACTAGCACACATTTTCAAACTGGTTCATCAAAATTATCCACTTACATGGCTTCCCAGATTGACTCAAATACCACCTCTAAGTGCATTCCCTTAAGAAAAGCAGACAGCACTCACTTATGTCCCTGCACTTCTCAATGTAAATATCAGTATCAATATAATAAAAACTCTTCCAACCTCCCCCTAAATGCTGACCTTTCAATAAATTATTTCCACTATTGTAAGCTAAGGATGAATCTGTTAGGGGGGAAGGTAATCCTGAATAAATTACACAGATAGGTTTATGGACTCCAATTCCCACTCCAGACCACTGGTATTCCAGAAATTCTTATCACAAATCCGATAAGATGATTATTGAAGAGTGGATCACTGGGACCTGAGGGTGGAGTTAAGCAGCCAGGCTGACTATAAAACCAGAGAGGTGAGCCTTGGGCTCTCTTCCTTTGGGGCCATCGCACTGGATTCAGAACCAGCTCTCAACATGCCATTGCATTCCAGCTCGGAAAATCTGGTAAAATATTTACGGATTTGTATCCCTCTCTTCTCTTTGTATTATTACTATTTTATTCCCCTTCTCCTGTAAAATAAAATCCTTTAATAACTTCTGTTGCGTGTGCCTGCACTTAAAGCTTATTATAAAAAGCCTTTTAAGTGCACGGGTAAAAACCCGTCAAAAAAAAAACCCATTTTATATTAGGGTTGCCCTGTAACAAATCTAGTTTAAAGTTATCAGTTGGTCACGAGAACATTCCTGAGTGAACACTTCAGTCAAGTATTTACTGAGCAAGTGCTAGGTTCTGTTTTAAGTTCTGGAGTGAAAAAGACAGAGCCCATCCCTGTTCTCATGAAGTTTAAGACCTACAGGTAAGCCCGTTGGGGGGGGGGGGGGGGACACAACAACACAATAATCAATACTATTTCAGAAAAATTAACACTATGAGGAATATAAGAAGGGTCTGATGACTGAAAGTGACTACTGAGAAAGCAGCCACTTCAAGTGTGACCTCTCTGAGGTGGTGTCATTGGAAATGAAATCTAAATGACACAAAAGAATTAGCCATCAGACAATCTCAGGGCAGAGCCTGAGGCAGAGAGCAAAGCCAATTAAGGCACTGAGACAGGAACAAGCTTGTTCAGTGGGCGTGGAGCTGGTATGGCTGAGCACAGGGAGCAAAAAGAAGGGTGCTGTGAAACAGGATAAGTTTTGTGGAGTGGCCAAGGGCCAAATCACATGAGGAGAGGGGTGGACCCTATGGAAGAATGTTTGGATTTTATACTGAGAGTGAGGGAAAACCCACAGAGGAAGGGGGAAAGGAAGGAAATTGACATTTATAGAGCATCTTATTACAGTGCCCACAAAACAGCATGTATAAATATTTCTACTGTGCATTCTATAAAGCAATATACTCATTTGTGTAATTATACCGCGTACATTATCATACTTATCAAATGATCATTAGTATGCCTGTATGACATCTCAAAAAAAAAAGCCACTTTTCCTGTTACTACCAGTTCTCACTTGTAGGAAGTCAATTCTATGTTGATTTGTCAGACCAAAACAACCAACCAATATTATCTACTAGCAAAACATATATGAGTCATCTGGAAGAAAATGCAAGAAAGGTAAATCCTTTCTTGAGAAAAATCCAACTATTCATGAGTATATGACCCAAAAAAAGAGAATTAACCAAATAGAAAGCAACACATTAAAAAATATACCCAGACACAAAATTCAAACAGCCTAGGAGACAAAAGATTAAATTATCTACTTAAGCAAAAGGGCTCTTTTGCAGACAAGAAAACAGGTTAAAAAATATTCTAAGAAAAAGTCTGTTCATTTCTTCAATTAATAGTCCCTTACCTTACCTGTTTCAATAATCTAAGGGCAAAGTAAAAATATTAATATTTTAAACATTCTATCCTTTGTAGTTTTTTTAACCTGTCGATGAACTTTAAAACTATTACTTATAAGCGTAAATATTTCTTAAAGCATCACAGAAATTATGTGGCAACTATTTTAAACTTCTAAAACGAACTTTATAAAAAATTTTCTTTATTTATGAATACAAGAACTGGGGTGTAGGCCAGAGGTGAAGGGGAGGGAGAGAGGAAGAGAGGGAAGGCAAAACAGGAAGATCTACTGAAATATAATGCTGAAGGGAGTTATCAGGTGAGATAGGCTCCATGACTGGAGATAGCTTAACAGCACTGAGACTTAACCCCTGCCACCAGGGAGACCCTAAAACTGAAACTCTGATCTTCCTTTCCAGCAAAGTCTGGTTTCCAGAAACCACTCAACTATATCCCATGGATAAAAAAGGTTATCTCTTCTATCACAATAAAGTCCAGGGGTGGAAGGAGAATACGGTCATCTTCAATTTTAAAGTCTCCAAATTATTTTAATAGAAATACATCTACCATGACTTCTTATCCCCAACCTACATTCCAATAGCCATATCTCACATTATTCTGGATACATTTATCAGTAAGCTATAAGTTGAGGATATTGCCCCAGCTCATGCTGACAAGTGTTGTCATGATCTATTCCTATTCTTCCAACTAGGACTCCCCTCTATCTTTCAACTGTCTTCTTACCACTTATCATCCAACCTGCACCAACAGGAACATCTGCAGAAAGTACAGGATGTTCCCATGTTAGAAAGTAGGCAGTAGTAAATCAGAAGAGGTCAGAATTAAAAGCCAATCTGGGCACAATCACTTATATAGCAATGGCTAATTTAAAGCAATAAAGGACATGGAGTGTGCACACCCTCAGCCCAGACAAAGTCATGGTCAAGGAGGAAGGAATTTGCAGGTATGCTATGCACATATCTAATATCAAGAACCAGAAAGAAGTCAGGCTAGAATGGCATGAAACTGTAAGGTACAGGTCAGGGTTAAAGTCAGGGAAAAGACCAAGGAAGAAAGGGGAGATTTACTATATATGAATATCAGGGCAAGTTCACATAACATCCCAAATTCAAGTTTAACTACTAACAACTGGTCAAGGATTTGGTCTCCCAAATTCTGAGCATACTGTCTCTGCAGATGCCAAAAACTTTAGACTAGGATGCAGTATTACCAAACAGAGCCACACAATTCTTACAATATGAGCACAGTAAAATCCCAAGAGTCAAAGAAACTGTGAAAATGAATGGATCCTTTTCTAATTGTGTATATGTAAATCACCCTCAAAAAAAGCAAGCGGTGACCTCCCTGAAAGGGGTTCAGCACTATGAAGGTTTCCACAGTCACAGGGAAGAGGACCCCCCCCATCCCCATGGGGGAGCAGATCTCCCTGTCTCGTCACTTCTCCCCTCAGCAGTGTATATCTGTCAGTTTACCTGTTCTGTTCCCCAATCTGTCTCTGGTGAATCCTCTCACCCCCGTACACACACCTCTGGCCTGAACGGCAGTTATTGAACAGCAGTTCTTATATGCATAAATAAATCTTTAAAACATAAAATGCCACACTGCTGGTGGGAATGCAAGATGGTCCAACCATTATGGAAAGCAGTATGGCGGTTCCTCAATCTACTAAGAATGGAACTTCCATATGATCCAGCAATCCCACTCCTAGGAATATACCCAAAAGACACAAACACACTGACTCAAAAGAACACCTGCACCCCTATGTTTATAGCAGCACTCTTTACAATAGGTAAGACCTGGAAACAGCCTAAATGCCCAAAAACAGATGAGTGGATCAGGAAGCTGTGGTACATATACACGATGGAATACTACTCAGCAATCAAAAATGAAAAACCTGATGCATTCATAGGAACATGGATGGAACTGGAAGGGATTATGCTCAACAAAGTAAGTCAGAAGGTAAAAGACAGGGCCCTCCCTGGTGGCACAGTGGGTTAACCAACGCACTATGAAGCAAACCGCAGCCACTGCAGCACAAGTTCAATCCCTGCTGCTCTGCTGGCTGCGGAGGTGACCCACATGGCGCAGGCAGACCTCTCCTGCCTGGCCCGCTGCTCCCCTCAGCAGTGTGTTTCAGTCCATCTGCCTGTTCTGCCCCCTGCTCTGTCTGGTGGACTCTCTCACCTCCCCACACCTCTGGCCTGTACCCCAGTGCTTGTATGCATAAATAAATAAATCTAAAAAAAAAAAAAAGAAAGCAAATGACAAATACCAGATGGTTCCTCCCCTAGGAGGAATATAAGGGAACCAAATAAGGATCAAGGAAAGGAATAAGAACAACAACAATAATAATAATAAAGACAAAAACCAAAAATGAAAAGACAAGGACAAATTGGGGACACTTGGTGGGGAGGGAAGAGGGGGAGGGTTGAGGGCAGATGGGAGCACAGGGGACTAAGGTGATGGTGCACTGGTGATAAGGTGATGGGGAATACATAGGGATTACAATTGATGTCAAATATATATATAAATATAAAAAATAAATAAGATTTTTAAAAGGAAATAAAAAGGAATGTTCCGTTCCCAGCAAAAATAAATAAATAAAATAAAATGCAAGGGCCTCCCGGGTGGTGCAGTGGGTTGAGCAACGTACTGTGAAGCATCCGCAGCACAGCAGCACTAGTTCGATATTCTGTCAGGGAGGTGACCTACATAGCACAGCAGATCTCTCCTGTCTCGCCCGCTGCTCCCCTCAGCAGTATATTTCAGTCTATCCGCCTATTCTGCTCCCACTCTGTCTGGTGACTCCTCTCACCTCCAGCGCCTCTGGCTTGTACCCCAGCTCTTGTATGCATAAATAAATAAATCCTTAAAAAATAAAAGGCAAGCATTATTTTACTAGGAAACCTGTGCCTCAGTCTCTCAGAGAACCACATGGATTCAACTAAACATGAATGGAAATCTACAATGTGACCAACACTGATTATAGAAGAAACACAGAACTGTCCCCAAGAAAGGACCTACCTAAGGTGATAGGAGTCAACAACATTAAAAGAGAAAGGTCTGTGCTAGAAACATAACTGGTGGTCATAAGCCAGGCTGTTAATTTAAGACAGTTGTAAGCACCTTAATCTTCAAAAAGTGTAACTTCATACAGTCATCAAATATATTAGATTTTAAATAGTGTAAAACAATCTATCCAAACATCTCTAAAGAGATGTAAGAAACAGAATGGTGGCTTTAGAACTTAAGAATCCTAACAGTCTCAAAATACCACCTTCAGACATTAACACCAATAAATGACTTATACAACTCTATCATTCAGAAAAACATTTCTAAGTCCTAATTCTGTCCATGTTAGAAAATTACAATTCTACACACCTTTGAACCAGTACTTCCTAAATTTAGTAAATAATAAAACCATTGCTACTTATGAAATTAACTTAGAGGTTTATAAAAGCAAGTTTTTTTAACAGAGTTTAAATGTACATTAAAGAGTACATAAAATGAGGGTGTACCAGATATTAAAGCAAACATTTCATGAAAACTTGACTTCAGTATTTTCTGTACCCATGTATATATATCCACACATTGTGCTGTGTATTTTAGTCCATATCAAAGTTCTCGTACTATATAACATGTGCTTGAAAATGACTGCCATTCAAGTAGTATCCACCAACAGCTTGATCTCCCAAAAACTGAAGAGAGTAACGATTCCATTCCATTCTAGACTTATTTTTATTTTTTTTTAAAGATTTATTTATTTATGCATACAAGCACTGGGGTACAGGCCAGAGTTGTGGGGGGTGAGAGGATTCACCACAGACAGAGCAGGGA
>JAGFMF010011830.1:355299-430217 GCA_019455555.1 Galemys pyrenaicus | reverse complement strand
CCCCTCCCTGGCTGGCAGCAGGGATCGAACTCTTGCTGCAGTGGCTGCGATTTGCTTCGTAGTGCGTTGCTTAACCCACTGCGCCACCAGGGGAGGCCCGGAAGGCAAGATTTTTTAACAGCAAACTAAACTAGTGAACAATTACAAGTGATACCAACTGCAACCAAAAGTGGAATCAGAATCCAATATATGATTCCTGGGAGTCAATATATATATATGACAAAATCCATGCCAACATCAGAATCTAGTTTCACAAATCCTATCATGTCAAAGATGATCAAAATTATTAAAATCTACTCCTAGGAGCTAAGAACACCAATTTTCACCAGGACTTCCAAACCTTTGACAAAACAACACCTCTAAAATCAAATCCTACATAATTTGGACAACAAAAATTTCCTTTTAAAATTTGCAGTGAATTGGGCCTCCCTGGTGGCATAATGGGTTAAATAATGTACTGGAGCAAACCGCAGCCACTGCAGCACAAGTTAATTACCGGCCAGGAACGGGACCCACATGGCACAGCAGACCTCTCCTGCCTCGCCTGCTGCTCCCCTCAGCAGTGAGCTTCAGTCAGTCTGCCTCTTCTGCTCCCCACTTGTCTCTGGTGAATCCTCTCACCTCCCTGGACTCTGGCCTGTACCCCAGCTCTTGTATGCATAAATCAATAAACCTTTTAAAAAAATAAAAATGGACTGAAAAGCATGGAGGAAATTAACATTGTTTTCTTCCTTTGACTGTCCAAAATGAAAGAAATAGTAAAATAAAGGATTTTTTTTAAGAATTACTTATTTGTGCATACAAGAACTGGGGTACATGTCAGAGGTGGGAGGGGTGAGAGGATTCACCAGAGACAGAGTGGGGAACAAAACAGGCAGACTGACTGAAATACACTGCTGAGGGGAACAGCAGGCAAGGCAGGAGGTCTGTAGCACCTTGTGGATTCCTACCCTGGCCAGGAATCAAACTCATGCTGCAGTGGCTGCAGATGCTTCACTGTGAGGTAAGTTTAAGCCCTTGCGCCACCAGGGAGGTCAAAAATTTAGAATTCTTAACTGAATACCTTGACTTTTCAAAATCATTTTTTGAAATGGTAATGATAAAAATAAGTCTCTCACACATATAACCACTTGATTTCCCCATCCCCAAAAGCCACTGTTACTCCTCTCTTGTGTATCATTCTGGAACCACCCAGAACATATAGAATACAAACACACATACACACTCTCGTATAACCCATCATGCATATCCATATCTTCCTTTTCACTCTTCTCCCTTTCTTCAAGTTACAATGGCAGCAGACTATACAAGATATTGTCTCATTTTTTCAATTAATGGTAACTTTGAGAAGACCCTTTTAATACTAACAAATCCTAAATATCAAATCTAAACAAAGCTGCAAAGGAACAATTCACACAAAACATCTTTTACTAGGTGTTAAACGTGGTGCTCTCTGCAGGAACCATAAGGAAAGTCCAAGATCAAAGAAATGATCCCTGAGTCAGTCAGAATAGAAAACCTATTCCCCTAATAGGACAACAGTTAACACTCCTAGTACAGTCTAGGACCTCAGAAAACTACCTTGCTTACTAAGAAAAAGGTGGTTTACAGAAAAAACATCACTTAAGTGAGAAATTTTTTTATGTACAACAGCATATTACATTTATATAGAAAAGGGCCTCCCTGGTGGCACAAGGGGTTAAGTCTCAGCACTATGAAGCTATCAGCAGTCACTGCAGCATGAGTTCAAGCCCCTGGCCAAGGATGTGACCCACAAGGTGCAACAGACCCCTCCTGTCTCACCCGCTGTTCCACTCAACAGTGCATTTGAGTCAATCCATCTGTTCTGCTCCCCACTTTGTCTCTGGTGAATCCTCTTACCCTCCCCCAACCTCTGGCCTACACCCCAACCTCTTGTATGTATAAATAAATCTTTTTTAAAAATGTGTACATAGGGCCTCCCTGGTGGCACAGTGGGTTAAGCAACGCACTATGAAGCAAACCACAGTCACTGCAGCAGGAGTTTGATCCCTGCTGCCGGCGAGGGAGGGAACCCACATGGCCTAGCAGACCTCTCCTGCCTCGCCTGGTGCTCCCATCAGCAGTGTGTTTCAGTAGATCTGCCTGTTCTGCTCCCCACTCTGTCTCTGGTGAATCCTCTCACTGCCGGTGACTCTGACCTGTACCCCAGCTCTTGTACGCATAAATAAATAAATCTTTTTAAAAAATGAAAATAAAAAATAAAATAAAAATGTGTACATAAAAAGGTGGCAGAGAACTCTGTTATAGCTACAAATAGCTTTGAAAAAATGATACACAGGATAAATGCTATACCATAAAAGGATTATTACACAGAAGGGGGGAAGTTGTTAAAAAAATTCATTCATTATCTATTCCCACCACCTTATTCAAAAACCCAAAGCAGATGACCCAATTGCCTTATACTCTTAAGTTAATGAAATCTGATAATCGCAAAATAGAAATAGAACAAAATTAGTAAATACACTCTACCCAAATAGCCTATTCAAATTAACAGGAATGCATAAAATACCTTTCTAACCCATAATAGTCTATTAAAGGTAGCCATCAAAATATGCTCACTGTAACTTGTCTAGCAGTGTTTGATTATGTGATATCAAGTACTTTGTTATATTGAAGGCCATGGATGTAATCTTTAAAAAAAAAAAATCTAAGTAAATTCCCCCAACTAATACCAATGTTTCCTCAAAAAAAAAAAAATTATGTAAAATTAAATGTCAAACTTGGGCCTCCCTGGTGGTGCGGTGGGTTGAGCGCCACCTGTGAAGCATTCACCACAGAGCAGCTGTGAGTTCGATTCCCAGGCGGGGAGGGGACCCACGTGGAGCAGTAGAACTCTCCTGCCTCACCCGCTGCGCCCCCCTCAGCAGTGTATTTCAGCCCATCTGCCTGTTCTACTTCCCACTCTGTCTCTGGTCAATCCTCTCACTTCCCGTGACTCTGGACTATACTCCAGCTCTTGTACACATAAATAAATCTTAAAAAAAAAAAAGTCAAACTTGCAGTGTTTTAATACAAGAACAACTATATCAGTACTGGCTGAATGAATAAGCAACTTCAAGTAATATTTCCTCTGCTCCTCTTAGAAATAAATTTCTCGATGCTAAAATGATTTATTTATGTAATTATGACTTTACAAAAAAATAAAGCTTAATTTGCTTAATATTGAATCTATATTAAAATGCTACCTGGGCCTCCCGGGTGGCGCAGCGGATTGAGTGCTGCACTGTGAAACATCTGTGGCACAGCAGCACGAGTTTGATCCCCGGCCAGGAGGTAACCCACATGGTGCAGCAGATCTCTCCTGTCTTGCCTGCTGCTCCCATGAGCAGTGTATTTCAGTCAGTCCACCTGTTCTGTTCCCCACTCTGTCTCTGGTGAATCCTCTCACCTCCCATACCTCTGGCCTGTACCCCAGGTCTTGTATGCATAAATAAATAAAAATCTCTTTAAAAAAATAATAAAATAAAATGCTACTTACTATCAAGGAGATACGTTGTAAGAACAAAAATACATTCACTTAACTGAATCACTGATTACTTCATTACAGTATCCTAGCATTTAGTGTGCTAAAAAGAACACAATGCAGAAGAACAAGGAAAGTACTGATACTACCTTTTATCTTAGACAAAATAGGATAAAGAAGTTGATAATTTATTTTAGTTCCTAAAAAGTAAAAGTTCTTCAATGTTAAAAGGTAATTAAAATTTTAAACATCTTTTACCAAAAAATATTGGGGGAGTTCAGAACACAATTTCCTATAAAGAAATATTATTATAGACAGTGGAATGACCATCTGTGATGGCTGCTCCCAATTTGTTTTTTAAATTTTACCTCCTGAAAGAAACTCCCCAACTTAACATTCATTAGTCTTTCTCTTTTACTCTTCGAACTACTCATTTCATATAAACCCTTTTTTGTTTTAATTAAACGACAAATTTATTTCTCATAGTTCTGAAGGATGGGAACACCAAAATCAAGGTGCTTTATTCTGAGGTCTCTTCTCTTGACTGTATGATCAAATGACCTCTGTGTGGGAAGACAGCAAGCAAGCAGGTCTCGGTTGTCTTTGTCTTCTAAGGGCATTAATGCTGTATCCTCATTCTCTCTCCAACCCTAGTTATCTTCCAACCCCTCATCTCCAAACAACATAACACGGGATGGGTTAGGGGTTCAGCATATGAATTTGGGGGAGAACATAAACATTCAGTCTTTAACAGTGAGAGATAGGGTCCTCAATTTCAAAATGATTTCTGAAAATTTTTTTCAAGTTTATTTTTTCTTTTATTAATTTTCTTACAGTGTTACTTATTTTTCTACAGTATTTGATATCTCCCAAACCTTTTCCTTAATCTGGATATTCTTCCCATATTTAATGAAAAGTGTTGGTCTTTCAGCATGACCCTTATAGTCTGACTTATTAATTCTGAGTTAAGAAAGCAAATCTCGTCAGGGTAACACCCAATTCATATTGCTGGCTGCATATAAAATCACATTGGAAATAATACATAAAATGTCCTACCGGGGCCCTCCCTGGTGGCGCAGTGGGTTAAGCAACGTGTTGTGAGGCAAAACGCAGCCGCTGCAGCACAAGTTCAATCCCTGCCTCCAGCCAGAGAGATGACCCACATGGCGCAGCAGACCTCTCCTGCCTTGCCTGCTGCTCCCTTAGCATGTATTTCGGTCAATCTGCCTGTTCTATTCTCCACTCTGTCTCTGATGGATCCTCTCACCCCCACTCTTCTGGCCTGTACCCCAGTTCTTATATGAATAAAAAAAATAATAAAAATCATACTGTATTTTAAAATTATTAAAAATTTAAATGGATATAAATACCAAATTGTTGCCTTCAGAGTAAATTACCCTGGGCTGTTTGGAACTATACCTCATAGCTTTACCATTAAAACCTACTGAAGGGGGCCTCCCTAGTGGCTCAGCAGGTTGAGCACTGCATTGTAAAGCATCCACCTCACAGCAGCGCGAGTTCGATTCCCGGCCGGGGAGGGGACCCATATGGTGCAGCAGACCTCTCCTGCCTCTCCTGCTGCTCCCCTCAGCAGTGTATTTCGGTCCATCTGCCTGTTCTGCTCCCCACTCTGTCTCTGGTGAATCCTCTCACCTCCCTGGACTCTGGCCTGTACCCCAGTGCTTGTATGCATAAATAAATAAATCTTTAAAAAAAAAAAAACCTACTGAAGGGAAATACATATGACATTCTTCTGTTATATTAAACTCACTTAGACTATATATTAAACGCTGTACAGACTGTTTATACAGTCACAGCAATGACTCAAACGAAACTCCAATGTGGTCATAATACTGTCACAAAGACTGATAATTTAAAATACAATCTTATTTAGGCACACTAATGAAAAAGCAATGAGCAAAAAAAAATAAAGAACAAAGTCTTAAATTGCATTATATCTGGCAAAAATACATAAATTTAACAGTGTGACACTGATTCCCAATTAAACAAGGTTTTTCGTCAATACTGTGACTGCTATTCCATGATTAAGAGGGCAAAACTATGCATTCCATTTCACTCTAAGTTTGAACTAGGTTTTTTTTTCCCTTCCTTGTCAACACTAGAAGTACTAAAATTCAAATTAACAAATATGACTGACTACAGTACACCTAAAACTTTGTAGGCCTAATTCAAAGAGAAGTTTCTGCCATATCTGCAGTCACTGTTCTTATTTTAACAGGGGCCTTGTATAAACAGTCCAATTTAACATGAACATGGTATGGAATTCTGCTAAATACTATAAGGAGAAAGACTTTTTTCCTTCAAGAAATGTGATATGTAGTTGGGCTAATAGGATACACAATAAATAAAAGAATATAATTACCAAATTATTTGCCTTCAGAATAAATTACCCTGGGTTATTTGGAATACCTCACAGATTTACCATTAAAATCTACTGGAGGGGATTAGATAAAATGGGAATAGTGACAACTATATCTACTTCCCCACACACCAATGAATAATTAGAAACCCATGATACGCATTAAAAGCAATAAAATCTCAGAAGAGAAAGTCAGGAAGCCGAAAAAGACTTCATGGAAGAAGTGGGACTGAAACTAGGCTACAAAAAGAACAAAGAGAAGGAACAACATGTACAAAAACAGAGGTGAAATGAGAATGGTAAAACTGCAGTATTTGATAGGCAGTTAAAAGTTCCAGTTGGGGAAGAGTGGGAAATGAAGCTGAATAGGAGCCTCAAAAGCCAAACTAAAGCAATAAACTCAATCCAGTTGGCAAAGCGAAGCTATTATGGCTTCTCCAAAAGGAAACTAACATGATTAAACCGGTATTTTTAATAAATTACACTGTCAGTGGTTATAAAAGATAGGATGGAGAAGAAAGACTGCTGAAGGCAACCAACTAGAAAATTATTGCAACAACCCACACCTAAAACCATTTATTCTCGTAGTCACTCACTGAGAAGACAGTAAACTGCTAGTAAAGAGCACTGGCCTATAACTCAGGGACACTGGGCCAAAACATCTGTGTGCCCCTTACTATCTGTGCCTTCATTTCCTCATCATTAAAATCAGGGAATCAGCAATTCAGATTGTCACTAGTACCTGTCAAAGTGCCTATGTAGGTTGTGACACACAGAACTCCATTAGTAGTTAAAATTACTGCTAAAATAAGAGTGGCTTAAAAAAATGGCAAGTGAAAATAAGACAAAGCTCTAGAACTTCCAAGCAGAACTGTCTTGACAGCAACTGAAAATAAGAAACAAGAACACAGATGAAAGAAAGGTCAAGGCTAGAGAAAACAATGACCTACTTGAAATAAGCACCCAAATCTGAAAAACAGATCCCAGGTACTGCAGGATCCTACCTCAAGAAACAAAATTCCCTTTTTATTTCAAAAGATTTGTAAGGTATTTCAAGTGATGGAACAAATTTTTGAAAGTCCAAGTGACAAAAGAACAGCAACAAAGGCATACAAAAGATCTACTACTGTACCTACGCCTACCGTGTATAACATTGATCATGTTCCAACTTAGTATTAAAACCCAATCTAATGCTTAAAATTATGTGCTAAGCCTTAAATCACAACTTCAAAATTAAACATTTCAATATTTTGCCCTGGAACTCAGAACTTCCATGACATTACTCCTCCATTAAAATAGATAACAAGCGTAAAAAATGTAATATAAGACACATGCCTGAAAACCAAATCCATCATCATCAGTAAACAGTTTATATTTTTCCATCATCCTACTTGTATGTTGAGCACTATTTTAAGTGCCATACACATAAAAGTCTCTCAATCTTCTGAACTCAGGAAGTTAGCTGTCCCCAATACATAGAGAAAAGGGAAACAATGAGAGTTAACACTCTGCATCCAGTAAGTGGGGGTGCCTGAAATTGAATGTAGGCAGCTGACGTTAGGATCCCTAACCAAACCATTATGCTATACAAAAGGACTTACATGGTTTTTCTTATATTTTCAGAAATATGTACTCCGAGGATAATTAGACATAATCTTATTTGCTTTTTCTTCTTAGCTGTAGCTATGGAACCACATTTTCCTATTTCTGCCAGCAGTACTCAGATTCACCACTGTCAATCTTGAAGTCAGAAATACAGAAGTTGACAGGAAGATTACATCTTATGGAACAGTTCTAGAGGGTGAAGCACAAAAATGTTTGAGTCCTAGGAATTTCATCTGTCCATGCAATAACTTGACACACTGAGTAGAAGTGCCCAATGATAGAGTCCTAAACTTGATTAAAAACACTACTTCTGGGGGCCTCCCTGGTGGCGCAGTGGGTTGGGCAACGCACTGTGAAGCAAACCGCAGCCACTGCAGCACGAGTTTGATCCCTGCTGCCGGCCAGAGAGGGGACCCACATGGTGCAGCAGACCTCTCCTGCTGTGCCCGCTGCTCCCCTCAGCAGTGTACTTCCGTTGATCTGCCTGTTCTGCTCCCCGCTCTGTCTGTGGTGAGTCCTCTCACCCCCCACACCTCTGGCCTGTACCCCAGTGCTTGTATGCATAAATAAATCTTTAAAAATAAATAAATAAATAAAAACACTACTTCTGCAAGACTATGCATAGAAAAGACAGCAGCAGGGAAAATTTGGTACAATCACATTCACCTAGAAAAAGCATGGATTAGGGCCCAGAAAGACAGAAATTTCAATCCTAGCACATCATTTAATCAATCATTTGTAACCCTGAACAAATGAATTAACATCTCTGTCTCTGTTTCATTATTCACAAAACCCAAAACTACTTCTATGACCTAAACACCTCACACCTTTTGTAAAACATAGCTCCAGCAGAGTCCTTGTATTCTGGCTCTTGGTAATGGGATATTTAATTGTAGCCTTCCAGAGTCCAACCCCAGAGGAAGTGGAGCAGCAAACCTTCAAGCAGCTCTCACACGTTTTCATTTATTTTCATTTTCTGCTGGAAATAAAGATTGATGGTGGAGACACCATCAGGATGTCCTCCAGAAGGGACCATATTCCTACCATCTCTTGGACTTGTATAAATGTTTCTTTTTCTGCATTTCCATTAACTTAGACTGTAAAAATGAGTCAGTCTTGTACCAAAAAAATAAGAAAGTCCCAGACATTGCCAACATTTCTGCCATCTCACTTCGCTGACTTACTTACTACCAGTCACGTTCCTCTAATTCTTTTTATATAAGGAACAGAAATTAAACCCAACAAGATATTTCCACTAACTTCACCAAGATGTAATTAAGTCGAATTCTTTGAAGTAATGGTGCTGTAGCAACTGTAGGGCTCCTTTGTCCACTGTTCATCTGACAAGCTTGTACTTATATTTAATTTCTATATACAACAGAGGTATTTATTCAACAAGTAGTCATTCAAAGGGTCCATTAGTCTCATCTCTATCACTAACCCCTATATTTACATTAAGCTTCTGCCCATTCTGTATATTGGCTTGAAAGGCTCCCAATTCACAGGAAGCAGTTACTTCTTGTTCTCTTGATAGGTATATATTATGATAATCATGAAAAACCTTAATTAGATGTTGAGAACACAAGTAACAAAACATTCCTGTACACACTAAAAAGTTATCAAAACTACAACCTTCATAAGTGGCCACGCCACTGACCACAGGTGTCTCCCACATTAGTATTCAAAAACTGGTATATGTTGGAAGAAAAACATCTCAAACTGATGTTGAGCTTTGTAACAATTTTATGCCATTAACAAGTCCCTCATTTAAGTTCCTTAAATGTTATAAAAGAAAACTTTTTCCATGCACATAATTGTTTTCATCCCCCACACAGATTAGTAGTTTGCCCTATGTATCTGATTCTAACCACTCAAATGGCAGAAAATAGTAGTTATTTACAGATTTAATGGATATGATTACATACACTACACAGTGCAGGACAGCAGAATAGAAGGGGGGAAAAACATATTTCAAACAAGCAGGAAAACCTCAATTTAAAAGCAAAATGTATAAACATGAATCACAAGCCTAGCCACTCTCAGATGTATTTCTTTCTGCCGCCCTTCCTCCACAGGTGCATGCTATTCCTAGAACCCTCAATGTCTGAAGCCTGAAGCTTGCTTGCCATGAAAACTCCCATGATACAACTCAACATACACATCGTTTTCATGGAGGCAAAGCTGCTCTATTTCCCTAACTATAAACTTATTAAAATGGTGAGAACATACAGTCCCAGGAAGTCAGGATTACTGAAATACACCAACGTCGCATGGCTCTTATTAAACAAAAATGAAACACATTGGGAAAGGCGAAGTGTCACCGACTTGTGTATCTTTAATGTGCAACCAAGATATTTATTGCAATTTGGTGAAAACACCAGGAGGGCCTTTTATATTATTCAATCTGATAAAGGAGTCCTTAAAAAAAAGAGGGAGGAAGGTGGATCACTTAATTATAGGTGGGGGAAGGGGAAATAACCATTCAGACTAAAAATAACCATCGTTTCATCCACTATATTTTATTAACAAGTTTAGACCAGCATAAGATTCTTGTTTAGAAAACCAATAGTAAACTTCCTCCCTAAGTCAACTGTAAATCACATAGGTACTAAAACTCTTCATCTTGGATCCTGCAGAGTCCAAGGTTTTAAGTAAACTTCAGACACTGAGGAAATTCAGTTGTTAACAAGGTACCAACACTTATCATTTGTAATAACCAAATTATTTTAGAGACTGTCATTAGGTAACAACGGGAGCATTTTTTGAACCATTACAACCCAAATTGTACATGAAACACATCATTTTCACAACCTAAATTTAATCTCGGTGGCCACTGCAAAGCGACGCCTGTTTCGACAAACTAGGAACTTCCACAAATACTGAACATGTTAACACACGCATAGCTCCCTCAAGCTGCTATGTAAGACTTCACTTCAATAAAAGTCACGCGAAAGTGTCATCGGTTGCAAAGAGGAAGTTACCGAGAAACCGAGAACACAACGTGGCCTCCACACTGTCAGAAATAATGTATGTGATACTGTGCCACCCAAAACTTACCAAGAAGCTGGCAATAACTTTGCCGATTCCATACTTCCGAGCCCAACTTCAAAGAGCCTCTACCTAATACCCCCTCGAAGATGATAAAAAGCACCAAGTTGCAAACAAACACGTCCCACAGAGCGGCCCCGAGACCGCGCGCCCCTCCCCCGGCCGGCGCCCCCGCCCGAGACGCGCAGCCCCAACAGCAGCCAGTAGCCCCCGAACGCCGCTTGGCCAGGGTCGCCGCGCTGGGGCCGGGCAGCAGATTTCCATTGCTGCCCGAGATTTCACAAAATAACATGCACTGAAAAGATCCCTCTCCTCTGCTAAAAATAGGCTATAAAGGAGTCGGCCTCATGATGGCTCCTTGATTCAATTTGCTGCAAATTCGTTCCTAAAAGCCTCCCCCCATATATATACACACACACACAAAAGGGGGTGTAAATGCACGAGGGGTGGGAGAGGGGGAGAAGGCCGAGGTGCACATTTTCGGGGACAACATATTAAGGGTGAGGATCCCCCGAGACCGGGAAAGGGTAGGGGGTGGGCAGGCACGTGAGCATTTCAAAGAAGCCCGAGAGGACTAAGGGGGGGGATGGGGCACCCTAAATGCCTTCCCTCTCCTCCCCTCCCCCATCAAAACCCCAGCTCCCTAAAGGGTCAAGTTGAAAAATGCAGGTTCCACTCGAGCCCATCCCCCGCGGCCCGGCACCCCCTGGCTGCCTCCGCCCGCGCCCCCGGCCCAGGCCCGCAGCCGCCCCCACCCCGGGGTCCGGCCCCCAGCGCTTACCTGGAAACGGTGGCCTCCAACGCCGCTCCCCCCTCCCGGGAATGGAGGCACAAGGAAATTCCCCTCCTCGCCGCCGCCGCCGCCTCCAACCACCCCCAAAATAACCCCTCCGGGGGGTGAGAGGCAATTATAACCCCGGCGAGCGGAGGGCGCGGGGGATGGGCGCCGGGCGGGCGGGGGCGGGGAGCGCGGCGCGGGTCCCCAGGTGGCGAGCGGAGGTGCTCCCGCCGCGGGGGGAGGGGCGGGGGCGCACGCGGCCGGCGGCGGGGGGAGGCGGCGCGCGGGGGAAGGGCGCGAGCGAGGAGAGGAATTGAGGCAGAAGGTAAAAGCTGTTACTAAGGGAAAGAGCCAAACGGTTCGGAGCAGCCAACGGCTCAGACACTCAACACTGGGGAGAGAGGAATGGGGACCAGCCAGGCACAAATGAGCTCGCGAGGCCCGCGGCGGCGGCCGCCGCGCAGCAAAACAAACCCGAGCGGCCTGCGCCGGGCGGGCGCGCGGGGGAGGGGCCGGGGGGAGGGGCGCCGCGGACGCGGGGAGGAGGCGGCTGCGCGGCGGGGGGGCTCGCCGGCCTCGCTCTTCGGGCTGCCGCCCGTCGCGGCCGCGCTGGGGGCTGGGCGTGTGCGGCGCTGCCTTTTAAAAATAAAGAAAGACCCGCGGGCGCTCCCAGGCGCCGCCGGGGCACTGGCCGCCCCGCCCCCGCCGCCGCGCGCCGCCGGTGCGGGTGACTCGGGTGTGGGCCGCGCGGCGAGGCCGGGTGGGGGCGGGGAGCTCGCGCCGCAGCCCAAGTGGCAATGCCGGTTAACTTTCCTGGGGAGGCCGACGGGGCTCCGAGTGATCGTGGGCAGCGTGTCCCCGCCGGCACCCGGACGCCCACACGGGTGGGCATGTGCCGGGCGCGGCGCAGGCATCATATGGACATTTGTTTGTGAAAAGATTGCACACACCTTTGTGTGCATAAATACATATGTCTCGCGGAAGCGTACCTGGAAAGGTGCTTTTATCTGTAATAAGCGATTTTCAAAATGTAATCCAGAGCACGGGATCTGTAGAGAAAACAGGCGCACTAGAAAAGGGTTTTGATACTAAACACAAAGCTGTAATTGAAGTGTTTATGCCCAAATGTACTGTGAATTAAACATATGGTGGTATTTATCGTCTGGTGGGTCTGTTTGAAAGGTTTGGTCGATGGGTTCTCAATTCGCAAAATAAAATAATGTAACTAAATGTTTACCAAATATACCTCTACGGCAGCATCGACAGTAGAAGTTTATCCACTTTGTATACTTTTTGCATGGGGGGAGCACATCAAGGCATTGCATGAAGTAGGACTTAGATGGGTGATAACGTGACAATATGATGGAGGAAGGGAGGACAGTGGATTCTTTTTAAAAGGGGGAGCGCCTCAGTTTTTGAGACAACTGTTAATCTTTCCAAAGCCCTCAAAAAGCAGGAGCTGGGGTCTTTTAAACCTAGGACATAAAAAGCAGCTTTTTAATTTTAAGATGTGCCCTGAAAAAAACCTTTCTCTAGTAATTTTCAATTATTGTTCTCAAAGTCAAATAACATTTTTGCGGCTTTTTTTAAAGGGTGAGGGGTTCTGTGTCCATACTTTCATCATCATATTTGGAAATAAGTATAATTACTATTTTAATGCAATAATCTTTTCCTCTATATCAGAGATCTAAATGCTCACGGGGAGAGGGGGCGGGGAGTTCATTTAAAGTGACTTTTACACACGTGGACTGGGGGTGAGGGGGCCTGATAAGCTCAGTGATTAGACAGGTGCTTTTGTCCAAGGTCAAAGGTTCTTTCCCCATCGGAGCCCCAGTTTATGGGGGAGGGGAGCAGCCAGAGACCGTCCCTGACAAACTTGGGGGTAGGGAGCTTGTGAAAACTATCCGAGAAAAGGGAGTGGGATTGGAAACTCCCTCCCAACCACCAGAGAGTTCAAAACATCTCCGTGGTTTGTCCTTAGAGCTATTTTCATATATAAAAGAGGGAATGTTAGATTAAACAATGTCACCCGATGGGAATTTAGATAACTGCAGGTTTCCAAAACACTGTGTTGAGTGTACAGGGAAACAGCACAAAGAAAGGGAGTTTTGCATTTCAGTAAGAGTCGAAAGCTGAGGCATATTTACTGCTTGAACTGGAACCTTTGCAAAAATCTCATTATTTCAGGAGCAATGAGAATGATATCTTCCTACTCCATAAAATATTTTTAATAGTTGATTAATGGTATATAGTTCACTAAATAGAATCTTCTCCAGCAAACTATCTCAGTACAATTAGGGTTCATTATCTGAACCACCCAAGGAAACAAATCTATTGACCTAGTTTTTGAAGTTTCACATTGTGCCAGGATGTATGGGTCCTCTCCAAGCAGCAACTTCTAAAAAAACCTAACCACTCTTCCAGTAAAGGACTTTCCAACTACAGTGATTCTTAATAAGGTCATCTCCAGACCTGTCTCACAGATTTCACCCTCAAAATGACCGCCATCTCTCCCTTCTCAAGGGAAGGCCGGAGGTTCTTCATTCAGGTTCATAAGTTCCAGGGCTTTGAACCTGAAGTTCTTACATACTATACCAACCTGCCTTCTTTCCTAACAGGAGTTGATATTACCAGAATGATCATAATAATTCGTGCGGTTATTTACATCCTTGTAGTTGAAAGGTATTTCTGTGCGTTATTGACTTTATTTGAGTATCACGGTAACGCTCCAAAGGTGGGACCTGACCTGTGCTTTAGCTAGTTCCAGTAAAGTGTACACCCCGTGCTCATTGAAGAGAAACTTTAAGTACTTTTCGACCATAAAAAGTATTCAATGTGGGAAAGCCTCAATTCTCTCGGCAGAGGGGTTTTTAAATGAAACTGTATTTTGATCATTTTGATTTCTATATTCTGAAAACTATCTGAAATGACAGTGTGGCTTCAACATGAAATAGTCCAATAAATGAGCTACCACACAAAGGTCACAGGTATTATCATCTCACCCTCTGGCCACTCCAACATATTACAAGATCAGAGGACTCAGAGAAATTCAAGCAATGATTTAGACAGAGTAATGTAAGGGCAAAGAAGTAATTTACTATTGTTACTAAATTCTAGTGCTTTGTTCTAATCTAAAAACTGTCCTTATGCTTTGAATATAAATGTTAGTATGTTTCTAGAGAGGATAAATTTATGTTACTAAAAAGTTTTAAAGCAAAGACCCACATTATTAAGAAAGTTCTCTTGAACTTTCTAGCTCATTACTCAACAAAGAGAAACCTCACACCAGTAACTGTTACCAGAAGTTACATATATATTTTAAAATGACTAAACAAATCTTGACTTGTTTTATTTCAGTAATATTACACCCAAGGGTGTGGTATGGCAAGATAGCCTACACCTTTGCAACTTTCATCACTCAGGAGATAGAACATTTTAAAGTTAAATTGGTTTAATCCCAGGCCTATAGAACCTTATTGCTGTATGTATTTTTAAAGCCACCTCGATTTTTAAGCTGTTTACATTAGCTGATCTATGTAATTAAAGTGTGTAAAACAAGCTTAATAGCATGAAAAAGATATTTGATACCAAAAATATCCTGGTATGACTTTTTATATTCTCTACTTACCCAGGAACTCAGTGGCTTTGTGTCTGCTGCATTTACCCACCAACATCTTGCTGATACCCTGTGATATGTTTGTTTCATTTTGACTCAACATGTGCAATTCTGTGGTTCTTCCAGCTATCAGCTTTTGCTGTCCAGACTGATGCACATCTCAGCCACTCATTGCAAGATCTCAGCACACAAGCTCCTTTTCTCCATCTGTGCTTAGCATGTGACTTCTGACCTTTCCTCATTAGTATGAACCTTGTCACCGTTTTCCATGACTCTGTGACCTGATTTCATTATAATGAACTTTACTTGTGAGTCCTCATTTAAATTACAAAAGAAACATACAACTATCTTTCAAGGGTTTATACCTCTCAGATGATGGAAATAGCAGGTTGTATCCTGCCTTTGTGATTCAGGCAGAACACAAAACCAACCACACAGAGAGTACATCACTATACCAATCACTTACACTGACCAACCGTGTACTTCCCAGAGCTTCACTCACAGCCTTTCATTATAGTGATGGTTTTACTCTTCATTCATTCAGCAAATATTTATTGAATGCTTAGTGTGCCAGGCACTGTTCAAAAAGCTATTTACAGTGAACCAAACACAGCCCCTACTATCTTGGAATTTACATTCCAGTCCTGTGTCAGTTGGGGTTGGGAAGGCAGGCAGACTTTCAAAAATATAATTGTCTGTGTTAGGCTATAGTATGACTTCTATAAGAAAGGCTACATAAATATGGCTTAAATAAGATAAAAGTGTTAAATCTCTTAGGCAACCATTCAAACATAAGCTTTTCAGAGCTGGTGAGATATCAAGGACCAAGGTTGCTCTACTGTTTCAAAACATATCTGCTAGCTGGTAATCTAAGATGACTTTTATGGCTCCTGCCATCACATTCAAATTCTAGCCTCTGGAGTCAGAAAGAGGAATAGAAGGTGTATGCCTTCTTCTTAGGGACAGTTATACTTATCAATTCCACTCATACTCTGCTGACCATAACTTGGGCACATGACCACACCTGACTGCTAGCAATCAGGTAAATAAAAGTACCAAACTTAAGTAAAGTAAAATCAGATGGAAAAGGAGTGTGTGTTATTTTTGATAGGGCATTAAGAGAACCTCCTCAGTTAAGAGAAATTGCTCAGTTAAACTGAAAACTAAATGGAGGGGGCAATTTAGGGATGTACAAATATCAGAAGGAGCACTCCAGGCAGAGGGACTGTCAAGTTCAAATGAACAAATGCAAAAGTAAGTGTGCTGTATTCTAAGAATAAAAGTGAGGCGATTTGACTGACGTCAATTAAGCATAGGATGTGGAAGGAGGGATCTGATGTGCAAAAACCTTTTTCGTCTCAGGACACAGAAAGTCACTGGAAGGTTTTGTGCAGAGAAGTGACTGATTCAACTTCTGTTTTAAAAGGACCACTGTGGACACTCGACTGCATTAGTGTACCAGAGAATGTGTTTGACTAGTTAAGGGCCAGTGCAAAAAGCAAAATGAGAGATAGTAGCTTGGTTGATAGTAGCTGAAGCTAAAAAAACTAAGCTGTATGTACATTTTAAGTGAGAAAATCAGGATCTATTTTGTGGTATATTAAATAAAGAATCGAAAGTGATTCCAAGATTTTAGATCAAACAAAAGGAAGAATGGAGTTGCTATTCATAAGTTGGGAAAGACTGCAAGATAGTAAAATTTGAGGGATAAAATCAGAAGTCTTATTTCAGTATTTGCTGTCTCTATCAGCTATCCCCATGAAGGTCTTGAATAAACAGCTACATATATAAATCTGGGGTTCATAGGAGATACCAGAATTAGAAATACAATATTTGGCGAGGGTGGGGGGGTAAGAAAAACTTGGGTGTAGGCTAGAGGTGTAGAGTGATGGTAAGAGGAGTTTCCAGAAATAGAGGAGGAGAACAAGCAGATTTAATGAAGTACATTGCAATGGGCAAGACAGGAGAGGACCGTTTGGTGATGCCGAGACTTAACCCCTAGGCCACAGAGAGGCCCTGTATTTGAAATCTTATGCCTAGATGCAATTGACTGGAGAGTGATTATAGGTTTAAAAAGGGGGGGGAGCAATTATTATCTCTAATTGCTCCTGACCCAAAAGTTAATACTCCTCTGTTCTTGATGCCATCAGAACACCAAATATTTTTCATCATAGGTCGACATAAGGTGACGTTCTAATTGCGCAAGCACATTGATGGAAACCATAGATAGTATTAATTACTATTTATTGAGCATGTTGCCAAGCATTTCTAAGTTGCTGTCTCTCATTTTCTCAACAACCTAAAGGGGTAAATAATATAGTCATCTCCACTTTTGGTAAATGAGTTCAACTAAAGTAATAAGACCAAGGAGCTCGTCTAAGAACATGCTGTAAGTGACAAAACAAAAATTTGAACTGTAGACTGAGTGCAGTGTCTGCCTTCCCACATAGTGAGACTAAGCAGGTCCAGGCAAGGAAGTGCAAATGTTTTCTGAAAAGTCCTCAGGTGAGTGAGGAGAACAGAGAAATGCAAAGTAGATAAAAGGAGAAACTGCTTGAGGGAAGAACCACTTCTTAGTCACATTAACTCGGACCACATTTTCTAGATCAGAATCACAAAAAATGTTTGTTAATGCAGATTTGGTTAAAATCAATCAGAGTTAGAGTCACTGTGCTGTACTCTGATACTATTAGTGTATCTACTGATTACATAAGGAAGACCTTTGTTCCACACACTCCTACCTGTCACCACCACCTCCTCTGCCACCACATGCCATTTGAGTATAGAGTGTTCTTGAAGAAAGGTTTTGCAGGCAAAGAAGACAATATACTATAATTCAGTCTCATTTGTTACACATTTGGAAACCTAGTTTTCTCTTAAGTTTGGAATTTCAAATTATATATCTCTTTTATGAGAATGTTTACAGTTTGGTTAATTAAATTCCCTTGAATTATTAAACTACATTTATACCTTTAATATATTCAGTCTTCGTTTTAAAATACTTGTTGATCAAAAAACAAAAGAATCACAAGTGATTAAGCAATGCTCATAAATTTTATAATTATAAAATATGAATCTTAAGTTCTCTTGAACATCACAAAAATGTTTACTGATTTAATAAGATTCTCTTATCTTTTCAGCTGAAATCACAAATTTAAATCAATCGCAGATCTTATTTAGATGTTTTTAATTGGCATCATACAGATAACCTGTTAGGCATTCTAAAATGTCAAATTATCTTACTAATGTGCATATTATTTTGAAACATAAAATTAAAATAATAGAATTACGGGTTTACTTTATCTCTTTGCTTAACCGTAGGCTTTTTCTGTGGCTAAAGGGAAATTTGGGTTTAAATAAATAATTCTATATGCCAGGGGAGTTGGACTGTCTTTTCAGTATGCTGAGTGACTCATTGCTGGGGTACAGGCCAGGGGGGTGAGAGGATTCACCAGAGATAGAGCAGGGAGCAGAACAGGCAGACTGATTGAAACACACTGCTGAGGGGAGCAGTGAACAAGGCAAGAGAGGTCTGCTGTGCCATGTGGGTCCCCTCCCTGGCTGGAGGCAGGGATCGAACTCGTGCTGCAGTGGCTGCGGTTTGCTTCATAGTGTGTTGCTTAACACACTGCGGCGCCAGGGAGGCCCTATACTACTGCATCTTATTCTGAATTGTTTTCATTTTTTCTGATAGGATACAATTTTCACAAATTACTTGGATATTCTCTTGTATATGTGACTGATTTGTCATTTTTAACCTACACTCAAACTCTCTTATACACACACATGCACTCACACACACCTCCTATTACAACTACCGGATAGTGAGCAGACCTTTCTTTATAAAAAGAGTGCTCCAAATGCTCCCCACAGCTATTTTCTTTTTACAACTACACTCATTTCCTTTTATCAAGATTTCTCAAACTGTGTTCCACTCATAATGGGCACACTGTAAAAGTTTCCAACATTAAAGGAACTTGGGAAATCTCACATTTTAAATCCACTTGCTAGAGATTTGAAATATTCATGAACATATTAAAGACAAAGAAACTTGCAGTAGCAAAGTCTTATAAACCCATTGAAACTCCTTTTTAGAGACATAGCTTTCAAACTCTAGCATTCTGTGGAACATCATCAGCAAACTCTGTTTGTATTGGGTAAACACTTTTATTTCTTGTTCTTTTATCTTTTGGAGATCAAAACCTAAGTGTGCAACCCAAACCAAATCTGCTTCCTTGTATTTCTCAGCCCTAGACTTATCCCACCCAGCCACAGGCAGAACTCCACAATTGCCACCCTCCCCCAAAGGGGAAATGAAACTGCTCTTGCAGAGACAAAGGGCAACAAACACTGTGTCCTGAGGCAAATCCCCTCCGAAAAAGAGGGGAATTCCCTGAGCACCTTGTGTGCATTCACTTCCTTCCCACACCCTTGTAAGTCTCTTGTGCTTTTGGGAAAAGGGTCCCTGCAATGATTGCAGAGAACTCCTTCAGGGTGTGGAGACTTATCTGGTTCTGTGCAACCTACTATTGTGACTGACCTGGAAGTCCCCATGCCTGCACCAAGACTATTAGTGGAATCAAATGAAACAAACTTGGTATTAATCATGTTTAGTGATAGGTGTAATAGCCAAAGAGCTAGTGTAGAGTTCCAGATGCAGCTGCAACAGTGTAGTATAGTGGGTTACCTCAGTGTGTGTGATCTCAGACAAGGCATTGAACAGCTCAGAAACTCAATGCCTCAATAAGGGCCTCATTAACTCATTGCCCCACTTTAGATATTCAAAATACTTATCAGTCAGTTCTACAAGGCCACTAACCGATCATGATCATTCATGCCAGATAATTCTACTGGCAGCCTCACTCAGTCAACATTTACACATTCTTACGATGTGCCAGCTATTTCATAGGCTGTTGTGTGCATCACATTAAATCATGTTTGTGAAAGCAGACCACAACCTCCACAAAAAAGTGAGGTATTTTTAGTCTTTATGATAGTGTATAATAAAAGATATAAAGGAAAGGGAAGTGCAATGACAATTGCACCTGTTTCACTGCCTTCCCTATCTTCTAGGAGTGGCCTGTCCCAGGTTTTAGAGCAGATGTCACCTTGAGCAATAGCCTGAGGAAGTGGAGACCTGGGCCAAGCCCAGCCCAGAACACAGCTTAACCTCAGAATATCAAATAGTAGTGAGAGCTAGCACTTTTATGGAGTATTTAACAACGTTAGACCTTGTTCCGAATGATTTTATGCAGATTAACTCATTTAATCCTCATCGCTGAAGACGAAGGAAGAACTATTATTATCCCCTGTCCACAGATGAAGAAACCGAATCACACAGGCTGATGAAGCAATGTGCGCAGCTTCCCTGCTGGCAAATGTCAACTGGTTTTTTGTCCAGATGAATGAGTCCATGCCCTGCACCACAAGTCCCAAGCAGACCCCAGCCTGGTGAAGAACCTGGGACTGGGGTTGGGGGAGGAAATTGCTGAAGACTGGCAACCAAGAGCATTTTGGGTCACAAACTGAGGTTGGAGGCTCTGTGAAGGCTGCCTGAGGAGCACAGCTCAAAGGCACCACAAGGGGCAGACCTCTCGGCTGCCCTTGCAGAGGATACACAAGACCCCAGGTCTCCAGAAACTACCAGTTGGCAGATGGCTGACAGGAACCCTTGCTTGCCCCCCAGCCATGGAGAACCGGTGTACCCACGGCTTGAGGATAAGCAGTTTCTTTGCACATAGTGGAAGTCTCTGGAAGGTGGATGGGAGAAACGTGGCCCTCACTTCACTGGGAAAAGGTAACCACTAAAGTGGGTTTGCCTTTGGATAGGTGGATTAACTCTCAATTGTGGAGTCAACAAACCTGGAGCTGAGGCTGAGCCCAGGTTTCTTTCTACAAAGGAGACAAAGACAAAGAGAGGAATGAGGGCAGGGAAAGGGAGATTGGAGGACTCTAAAGCTGCGCGAACAGCCTTGTACTATAAAGGGCTAGATAGTATTTTAGGTTTTACAGGCTGTATTCTGTGTTGTACACCACCACTCCACCACCCCCACCCAACTCCTTTTAAACTGTCTAAACATTTGCAGTTCCAGTCTGTGGCTAGATTTGGTTTGTGGGTTACAGTTTGCCAACTTCTACTCTAAAAACAATAACCTGTAAACGTCTCCAATTTCCCTGAGTCTGCTCCTGCCCTCCTCCAGTCTTATGACCATCGAACTTAAATTAGGGTTTGGAGGGGCACTCTGATGAGGAAAGAGGCACGGAATTTTGATCCAGGAGCTGCTTCGTGAAATCTGAGGTATGTTCCACTGATGTGCCTCGGGACTAACTGTTTGGCTCCCGAAAGGTGTGCTCTGGGGATTTTCATGCCACGCACAACTGCACCCATGAGCAGCTCTGCAAGAATTATGTTTCATGCCACATTCCATTTAGGAACTGATGCCCAAGACAATATTGCAGAGCAATGAAGGGAAACAGAGAGCAACCTTTCTTTCTCAGTACCCCGAAATGGAACATTTCAACACCTTTGGACAGAGTGTACCCTCAACAAGAAGATATCAAACCTTTTAGTAAACTTGACTCTCAGTTATAATCTCTCCTTTAAGGAGACCAGCTATGTAATAAGGAAGTTCATCTGTGGAAACAAGCAGTATTTTTTTAGAGGAATAATTAATTGTCCTACTATTTACTCAAAATTATCTTTCATAGCCTGAACCAAAACAGTCTCCTCTTCCCACCTTGACCTTGAACTGCTAACCACTAAAACTATTTTTTAAAAAAAACAAAACACCAGTGTGGTTTTAAAGCCAGGAGGTGGGGGAAGGGGAGAGAACTTGGATATAACACTTCTTTTTAACCTAAGAATTGGCAGAAAGCCATGACTTCCAAATAATTATTAGAACTTTCCAACACATTTAGCATGAATTAATGTTTCAGTGAGACTATTTATAATGGACTACAGGGGAAGGTTATTGATATGAGACAAGGACAGAAAAAATTTCAATAGCAACATGAAGTTTGGAAAGATAGTAGTAAGGGATAAAAAGGCAAAGATATACACCCCATTGATTTCTGGTCCATAGTGACTTCAAAGTGGCGACTGGCTGGGACAGAAATGGGAAACATTTTCTTGGAGACAATTTCATCTCTTTCACAAATCCTGGCTAGGTTCTGCTTAAATTTAAGCAACTTGAAACACCTACTAAACTCATTGCAGTGCTCCTTCCCTAGGCAGCTCACTGAAATCTTGTTGATAAGCATTCCTATGTTGACCAAGGCAGGCGAACTAGACTACATATTAACCAAGGAAGAGTAATTAGAGAATTGCCCCACAATAAACTTTAGGAACATGCTCTGTGGGGGGTTAAATTATAAACAATTATCTACTTGTAGTAGTCTAGGTCAATTACTACTTGGAAGTTCTAAAATAAAGTTTATCTTAAAGATCTCTTTAAACCCTATGAACACGTATGTATTTGGAGGCTAGACCAACGGCAGTATCTTTTATCTGCACTAAACTGGACTTAGTGTTGCGGCCACACAGTTTCTTCCAGTTCATCACAGGAGCCACGCTTCCCACCACAAAGCCTTGGCCATTGGAGGCAAAGCTGCCTCGACACCGTCCTTTCTTCTCAGCCAACACCCACTCCATCCCTCGCCTCCGTTAGCTCTACACTTTTTTTTTTTTTAAAGATTTATTTATTTATGCATACAAGCACTGGGGTACAGACCAGAGGTGTGGGGGGTGAGAGGATTCACCAGAGACAGAGCGGGGAGCAGAACAGGCAGATCAACTGAAGTACACTGCTGAGGGGAGCAGGGGGCACAGCAGGAGAGGTCTGCCGCACCATGTGGGTCCCCTCCCTGGCTGGCAGCGGGGATCGAACTCGTGCTGCAGTGGCTGCGGTTTGCTTCATAGTGCGTTGCTTAACCCATTGCGCCACCAGGGAGGCCCTAGCTCTACACTTTTACTCTTCCTCTAAGTCTCATTTCAAGCATCACCCCCTTGGGAAGACTTTCCTGATCCTTGGACAAGATCAAATCCTATTATTCATTTGGTTTTGTTAAAACAGTACTTTGTTCCTTCATAGTGCTTATCATGACAGTCATTTTGTGTGTATTTGTCTTATTATTTGATTTATAATCTAGCTTATTCACTAGACCTTGTGCTTCTTGATGCCAAAGATTATGCTTGTTTTATTTAGTAATGAATAGGACACAGAATTAGCGTTCAAGGTGAGCAAACTTTATGATACACATCTGGAATAATAGATCAACTTTTCGTTTGGGATCTTTAAGAAATTTACTACTTACAGAATTGACAAAAAGAAAAAGAAAAACACAGCACAAGCATGATGTAAACCTATTCTCTGATAAATTCATAAAAGTGTGAGAAACAAAGCTATTGGATAAATTTGGTTTATTGTTCCGAAGGGTCAACTTATTCATGTGTAGTTTGTGTGTGTAGGAGTTATTTTTATAGCATAACAAAGAGATATTTTGGAATTTTAAGATAAAAAAGAAATTTTAAAGATCTTTTGAGCTGTGGGCAGAATATTTAAGGCATGCTCCTCAGATTCCCCCACCCCCAACTCTTACCCTAGTCAGCCAATAGGGATATGAGCTTCACCATTAATTGTATTATGGTGGAAACATTGAGCTATGCTTTAAAAAGAGGATTATAAGACACCCTCTAAATATGGAAGAATTCCTTTCTTCTCTAATCTATTTTAAATGTGAGATTAGAATATTAGTAATAGGTAAGACCCATGCCTACACTCTGCCATTTTCTCAAGCCTAAATCAGTACTTTCTAAAGTATCTAATCTCAACTTTGAAAAAATATATATCCTTATGATTTATAGAGAAAATATTTGAATGAATAGAGTGTTATGGAAATCCAAATATTGTCACAGGCAGATCAGACTTGCATTTGGTGAACCCCTTAAACGTGCTGCCCCAACTTGATCTCATGTAAGAGGTACATATAACACAAAAACAAAAGTGTATAAAAGACCCACAAAATTTAATAAATGATAGTTCATTATTTTTCGCAGATATATTCCAGATAAACTTGAAATGCCAGGAAAAGTAGTGATGGTATTTAGGACACTGCTCAACTTTTGGATCTAAATTTAAGTTTTTAACTTGAAGTTTCCTCAAAACTTATGCTTTTTTTTTTTTTAAATATTTATTAATTTTTGTGTAGAAGAACTGGGGTATAGGCCAGAGGTACAGGGGGTGAGAGGATTCACCAGAGACAGAGTAGGGAGCAGAGTCGGTAGATTTAGATTTATTGAAATACACTGCTGAGGGGTGCAGCAGGCAAGACAGGAGAGGTCTGCTGCGCCATAAGTGGATTAGCGCCATAAGTGGGTTAGCTCTCTGGCAAGGGATCAAATTCAGGCCCCTGCAATGATAGCAATGAGACTTAACCTCTAGGTTACCAGGGAGGCCCCAAAACTTGTGCTTTAGAGACAACACTGTTATCTGAAACACATACATGCACAAACACACATGAATAAAGAAGGTCAAGAGGAGTGTAGGGGGCAGGTTAAAGATTTGTTTCTTTTATGTAGAGATTAATTTCTTCTACGATGATCCTGTGATTCCACATTCGTAAAGTAAATCATTTAAAATTTGAGCACACTAACATCACATGCCTACATAGCTATAGAAAATGCCTTGTGGGGACTAATATGAAACAACGGATAGAACATGTGTTTGGAATCTATTCCAAGGGGCTGACAGTTGGTAGAAAAACTTACAAACTACTCTTTATGATTCATACTCCCTTCTACCCACACTTCCTCTCCAAGCTCTTAATACCATGTAGGGCTTCTTGAGCTCTCCTGTGTTTTTAAATACACTGCTTTCCACTATTCTTCGATCAACCAACTTCTGTTTGTAGGGACCCAAAGAAAGACGGGCTAACACATGGTGACACAGTGTTTTTCACGCAAATCAACCTACATTCATCTTCGTGAAAAATGACTTGGTGGTCATTAAGGTACCAGTTCCCTCCACAGGCTTTGTGAGCCCATCCTCACCTTATTTTAGCAACAAGGATAGCTGCTAGCCAGGTGCAGGTTAATGTTCTCTCCTCCAGTCAGAGCACAATAGAATTTGGAGCTTATTTTGGATGTTCCTGATTTGACCTGATTTAAATACTAGAATCTTTAGATCTATCCAACTGCACATACTTTAGCCAGCTGGATCTCAGCCTCAGTGCCCCTGGGAGGCCAGGACACCAACCTACCTACCCTCTGATCGTAGTATACTGTTGACTTCCCCTGGCTCAGCACATGGGCACAGGGTGAAGAGAAACCCTCACCTGTATCCCAACCATGAGGGTGAAACTGACTTTTCAAATGGATCTTGCCAAACCATCTTCCTGGAGGCGAAACTTGGTGGCATTCCTTCCAGTGCGGGTATCTCAATCGGCCTACATCCTCTGACCTGCACTTCTTCGGTCCTTATTGTTCCTCCAACTCTGCACTCCCACTTCCTCCCCTAGGCTTATACCAAATTTACAGTTCCTCTCCGGGCATCAGCTTTGATTTTCAGCCCTGATTTGGATTCCTTGCCTAAGTCTGATTTGGTCTGAGAGGTTACTAGGTTTCTGCTAACCCTTCCTTTCTTCACCTCTTGTCATTCTAGCTCTGCACCCCCATAAGCCCTTTCACATGCATGTTTGCATACACATACACACATGTGCAGGTGAACACAACCACATGCACACACACACATTGCAAGCTACAATATGCATATTCCATTCTAGTAACAGGAACTCACACTGAGTTTATAGAATAATAATGGCAATTTTATCCTTCTGGATTGTTCCAGGGAAGAGTGTAAAAAGCACGCCTTCCACCATCCCCAACTCCAGAATCTCCTGACTTCTACCCATCCCAAATTCCCTTAACATTGGGCAGCTCCACTAATGAATATGAGCAATAGTATTTCCTCAGAACAAGAAAGAAACCTAATCTGTCTCATCTTTTCTTCCTCACATGACTACCTTCCCCACTAGTACTCACCATGACCCCAGGATGGTTACTACTAACTCAAGTGACTGACTCCAGTGCCTAAGGGGGGAGTCCAGTTAACTCTGCTGCAATCCTAAATGCTGCCTTCTTGGGAAGAATCTTCCAGCAGACACTAAGGCTTATTAGACACTGAAATGAGTTATGGAAGAAGTTTTAGATTCTCACTCCCTGGAGGTCTTTAAATGCAGGATGGATTCTCACCTGTCTGGGATGATTATGTGGGATACTGCCGGTAGGCCAGAGGATAGACCAGCTCATCATCAATAAATGATATTTATTAAACTCCTGGGCATTCATGATACTGTGCTAGATTCCCTATATATTAAAAAAAAATATTTTTAAAGGCACAGTTCCTATTCTCAGAGAAGTTTTTAACTAATGAAATAAAAGGTTTATATGGGTGTAAAAAGGATATAATGAATGCCTACAGTGCTTTAAATTTTCATGATATGTGGGTTTCTCATTTTCTTTCATTCTCTTAGTAAACCTTATAGTTTTAGTATGGGACTAAGCAGAGCAAGATTTCCAATGAGCAAATTTTTCTAGCTCTAGTTTCCAGGAGCTGTGACTGCTGAAAAATGTGAGCAGATATCAGAAGAATTAAGTGGGACAGAAATCACGAAATGGCCACAGTTCTATCATGCAGAAAGCAAGAAGCTGCTGGGGTTGATCTCAAAGGATCCTTGACTTTCTAACATCCTGAGATTCAAAGTCAAGGAGTAATTAGGGTCAAAGGAGAAAAAAAGACTATAAGGGTGTGGGAAGAGAGCAAATTATTGAATAGTTTTCTTATCAGTGCCCTGAAATAGTAATGGCCAAGGGTCTATTCGAGGCCAGATTTTTGGCAGACAAATAAAGTGATGTTCCTGGAAAGCCAGCAAGGTCATTTAAATACCCTCTGGCCGAGTGCAGGAGTAGCTCTATCCCACATTTCATGCAGGAGAAGCCCCGTTTTACTCCCTCTGCAAAGCACTGAAGATTCTGTGCACTCTGCAGCCTCAGGTCTGTGCTGTCCAGATTGTACAAAGCTCAGAAGGCCAAGTTGAAGTTGCATTTATCTTCATGCCCAGGTCCCCAACACATTTTCTTTCTGGGCTACTTTCTTTGTCCTTCTCACTCAGGACCACAGCCCATTGAGAACCTCAGTCAGCATACCCAGGTCCTTTCTTTCTTTCTTTCTTTTTTTTTTTAAAGATTTATTTATTTATGCATACAAGATCTGGGGTACAGGCCAGAGACCAGGGAGGTGAGAGGATTCACCAGAGACAGGGTGGGGAGCAGAACAGGCAGATCAACTGAAGTACACTGCTGAGGGGAGGCAAAAGAGGTCTGCTGCACCATGTGGGTCCCCTCCCTGGCTGGGGGTAAGGATTGAACTTGTGCTGCAGTGGCTGCAGTTTGCTTAGTAGTGCCAGTTGCTTAACCCACTGTGCCACCAGGGAGGCCCCCAGGTCCTTTCTTATTGAAACAATTAGACCTAGATACACTTTCCTTCTCTGGGTCCTAGTGCTGTGCCAAGGTTAGGACTTGGCCAAAGAGGGGCGAAATGGAAGCTAACTCCAAATCATGCCACTTGTGCTGCACCCCATCTATGAGCATAGTAGTCACATATGTAATGAGAGTTTTGCAAATTCTTTGTCTCTGTCTGAAATGAATGTAACATGATTTTCTCTAATTTTTCTGCATATAAAGAGATGTAAATGGACCAAGTCTCATCATTACTGACTTCTAAGCATAATCTTTTTTTTTCCCACTAAGAGAAAATGTGGATAACTTCCCCTTCAACTTTTAGGAAAACTTGTATTGTTATAATGTAATCTTCATGTACTGTTCATTGGCTATTTTTCCCCTTCTAGGAATTTATAGGAAACAGGGAATATGTAACTATGCTGTTTTTCAATTCAGTGAAATCCTTTGACTAAAACTACTTCTTGTTTCTGGTATTTTTTTTTTTTTTTAGGATTTATTTATTTTTGCATACAAGAACTGGGGTACAGGTCAGAGGTGCAAGGGGTGAGAGGATTCACCAGAGACAGAGTGGGGAACAGAACAGACAGATCAACACTACTGAGGGGAGCAGCAGGTGAAACAGAAGAGGTCTGCTGTGCCATGTGTGTGAGCTCTCTGGCATGCTGGGGATGGAACTCTGCTCAGTGGATCAAACTCGTGCTGCAGTGACCGCGGATGCCTCACAGTGTGATGCCCAACTCCTTGCGCCACCAGGGAGGCCCCTGTTTCTGGTACCTTAACATAGTGAATCTCTGAAGACATAATTCATAGACCCACAGTTACTGACAGCATTGGTTTAATTATTTTTAAAGATTTTTATTTATTTAAGCATAGAAGAACTGAGGTATAGGCCAGAGGTGCAAGGAGTGAGAGGATTTACCTACAACAGAGTTGGGAGCAGAATAGGTGGAGCTACTGAAATACACTGTTAAGGGGAGCAGCAGTGAGACGGGAAAAGTCTGCTGTGCCATTAAGTAAAACATGTAAGTTGAATTTATATAGGTAAATACATGTGTAGTACAAATTTAATTTTCTAGTAATCCATTAAAAAATTAACTGCTCTTTTTTTTTTTTTTAAGATTTATTTATTTATGCATATAAGAACTGGGGTAAAGGCCAGAGGTGCTGGGGCAGGAGTGAGAGGATTCACCGGAGACAGTGTGGGGAACAGAATAGACAGGTTGACTGAAATACACTGCTGAGGGGAGTAATGGGCAAGACAAGAGAGGTCTGCTGCGCCATGTGGGTTACTCCCTGATTGGGGCTTGAACTCAGGCTGCTGTGGTTGCAGCTGTGGATAGTTTCATAGTGCTGAGGCTTAACCCCTTGCACCACCAGGGAGGCCCCTAAAAAAAAAAAAGTAATTGCTCTTGAGAATAAAGTATTTAGCTTGTTTCACTCAAATTACACACACACACACACACACACGCAACTGGTATATAATTGGGAAGCCTTCAGCATATATAGTGAGTCTAGTTACTTTAATCTACTATATACTTTACTAAATATTTAAAGTAAATTCTTTTGTTAGAATTTTGTCTATTCCTAACATTTTAGGATAATAAACACATTAGCCTTACTAAGTTGTTTTCAACATTGAAGAGTTGATCTATTTTCAAAAATTATATAACTTCTCTTAGAATACTGTGATACATCTTTTTACACTTTTGTCACTAAATAGTAGTATTTTAAGTGATGATTTACCAAAATTCCTGAGAGTTCAGAAAAAAAGATTTTAAACAGAGAGGATTGATAATGGTTTATCTTTCATTCAAGAAATGAATTCTCTGAACAGATGTTTACAGGTACTCTGATTTCTGGAAATAATTTTATTCATTTGTAGTTAGCTGTTAAAAGTTGTGAGTTTCAAGGGCCAAATCCATGCAAATGAACACTTGGTGGTTTTGAATATACCTGACAGACAGTAGGGGAGAGCGAAGCTTCCCTTTGCCATATTAGGCCCCTGGGAGCAAGCTGATTCAATACATCAAGAGGAGTCTCATTTCCTCATGACCTGTGAGGCTTTGAGCTATTTGCTTAACCAGTCTAAACATTTAAATCTTTATTAACCAAGGATATCTACCTAAAAGAACATTTGTAAATATTTTAAATATTATATGTAAATTATTAATCATATTGTTTTTCACATAGATGTTCAATAAATGTTAGTTGTACCTTTGAGTGCTGTTTGTTTTCCTCCCTCCACACTGTCAATTCCTTGAGAGTAAGAACTACAGCTTCTGTCCGGTGTTGCTGATGACCGGTACAGACTTGCTGAGTTGAAGCTGTCAGTTTTAAAAGTCTTTTAAAATAATCTTATCCTTAGAATTTAAGCCTTTCTGTCTCACTTATCTTTCCCTTCAACTTCCTAAAACTTAATTTCCAGGTGTCTTGAAGCATATTTGACATCGCTAGTTATCACACAATGGAAGATGACCTGAGCGTCTGCTCTCGCTCTCATTAGAATTAAAAACAAAGCAGTACTTCATCTGATTGTTATCTTTACTTTCTGAGAGGTAAAATTGTCAGAAAAACAAATCACTAATTTATCAGCTACTTTGTTTTTAGCACAATGAGATGCCCTGATAATAGAAGCCCCCTTTACTACTAACCTTTCTTGTGTCCATTTTGCATCTGCTGACAGCAGGTTGATTACAACATTCATCCTGTCGAGATAAATTAATTTTGTCTTATCTTGGCCAAGTATCCTATTATTATAACAGTGCAGACTTAAAATATCAAGTTTCTCTGTTCTATTTCCTTTCTAGGACTCTCCCTTAACTCAGAGGTTCAGTATCTTTGCACTCATGTCTTCATCCATCCCCTAATGAGAAAATGAGCTTATCCTTTCAGGCATGCATATTTCTAAAGACAAGGGGTCTTTTCTTATTTTAGGCCTGAGTTCTTTAGCCCACTTTTTCTTTGATTCCCGTAGAAATGCTTTCAGTTGCAAGTAACAGAAAACCAACTTTTAAAATGACTTTTAAAAATGAGTCTCCTCTTTCTTTCTCCCTCTCCTCCTTGTTATCAGAGAATCCAGTTCTACAAAAAAGGTCAGTGTCTCTTTTGACTTTTTCTTCAAACAAGTCCCCTTCAACTCCCAAAAAGACTGCTGTGATTAGAGAAGCATCATATCTGGATTCAAATCAGGACAAGAGCATGGGGGTGGTACCAGTCAAGTCTTTCTTTTATTGCAAGAAAGCAAAAGTTCCAGAATCCTCCAGGAAACCCCAGCTTACATCTAATTGGCCTATAGGTGATAGGTGTCACATCTAACAGAATATTGGTACTGAGGAAAAGGAATGTTAACTTTTCCAAACTCTACAGTGAAAATGGTAAGGGAGTTTGGGGTGACTCTTGAACAGTCAACCAACATCATTGACTACCAATATAAAGTGGCAAAAAAGGTGACACACCAAATTTGCCAGCGTAAATTTTTTAATGGTTCTTTTCCAAGTTAATACCAGGAAATATTGTATCAACAGATAGTAAAGTCTTAATCCCATTGTCCTAAATTTTGCCAACTCATCTTTTTCAAAATTGTTAGATCAAAAGAATCACTTAGAATACGTATTAAACAGACATACAACTCTCTTGTTTTTTTTTTTTAAAGAAGAGTCAGTAGAGTTAGAAATTTATATTGAGAAAATACAAACATGTTTATAAACTTTTCTGATCAAACTTAGGATTATTGATCCAAAAGACATCGGTGAGGAGACTGTTCTGGTTATGAATATTCAGCTTCTTAGGACATTATCATGAACAGAATTATAGTAACACATCCTTTCCCCTTCCGGTACTGCTCCACTGACTTCCTTTCTAAGATGTTGTATTTTTCTCTTAAGCTGTTTCTTTTATAAATTCCTCTCAAAAGGGTCTACTCTGGATAAATTTCTTCTACCCACTTTCTTTTCCTGTCCCCTAGCTTTATCTCTTCATCTCTTATAAATCTTTCCCAATCTAGCCTTGAACTCACTTCCCTCTTTTATTGCCTAGACTGCATTTTTTTTTTAAAGATTTATTTATTTATGCATACAAGCACTGGGGTACAGGCCAGAGGTGTGGGGTGATGAGAGGATTCACCACAGACAGCGGGGAGCAGAACAGGCAGACTGACTGAAACACACTGCTGAGGGGAGCAGCAGGCACAGCAGGAGAGGTCTGCCACGCCATGTGGGTCCCCCGCCTGGCGGACAGCAGGGATCGAACTCGTGCTGCAGTGGCTGCGGTTTGCTTCATAGTGTGTTGCTTAACCCACTGTGCCACCAGGGAGGCCCTAGACTGCATTTTTCAATATTGGTCATTATGTCTTTTATTCCCAAGTTTTATTTCATGACTTCAGATACATCAACTAGACCCTTATAAAATGTTATAATCTTGCTACAGAAGTCATGTGATCTCACTGATAATTTAAAAGAAAAATGCTCAAGGTCTTATGTGTATATGTAACTACATACATTCTATGCAATGGTTTTCAGAAGAGGAAAGTGTTGTATGCATGCACAGGATACAAAGAATGAGACAGATAATAAGAGTCATTGAACAAGATGAGGTTGTTGTAGGCTGAAGACATCAGACAAGGCACTTAGCAAAAAGAAATTTGCTCTGAATCTTGAAAAGTAAGGTAGGTTTGGAAGGCAGCAAAAAATGTTAGAGAATTCTATGAAGGTAGGCAATATTTTTCTTCCTTGCAATTACTTTCTAGCATACTCTATTTTAGTTCTTGTTTGCTTCTCCTAACTAGGATTATTGCTCCATGATGGAGGGATTTTGTTATCATTGTTTTAATTTATAAATCCTCAGGAGGACCTGACATTGAATATTATTCAACAAATAATAGTTGACTGAAGAGCATATGAATGACTGAATGAATGAATGAATGAATGCAGGAGATAGTAAATCTGCTTGATGGAAGCAATGGGCTAATTGGGATTAGAGTAGGATGTGTGGGACGTCCCTGGTGGTACAGTGGTTAGTGTCTCAGCACTATCAAGCTATTGCCAGCCACTGTGGCATGAGTTTGATCCCTGCCAGGGAGAAAACTCACATGGTTTAGCAGACCTTACTATCTCTCCTGCTTCTCCCCTTAGCAGTGTAGTTCAGTAGATCTGCCTGTTCTGTTCCCCACTCTCTCTGGTGAATCCTCCCACCACCACCCCTGTACCTCTGACCTATACCCCATTTCTTCTATGCAAAAATAAATAAAATAAATTTGAAAAAACAAAGTAGAAAGTGTGGTTAGTTAGAAGAATGTTGTATTTGAGACAAGGGGTTTGAAATTATTCTTTGGGCAATGGAACAGGAGTTCTTCAGCTCATCTTACCTCATCTCCATATTTAGTGTAACTACATCCAGAAATTGGAAAGGAGATAAAATGTGCAGTAGCAAATCTGGGTCCTTTCTTATATCAGGATGATTTGTTGATGGCTGTTGGTGAGGAGCATGGGCTCTTCCTTGAAGCTGGCACTTCTCCTTCAGGAGACAGGATGTGAGGACAGCTCAGTGGTGTGGCCCCTGCTGATGGGCACTAGAATATTCTTGGGGACAGGTTTCTTTTTCTGGATCCAAAGATAATGTCGTTTCCATGTGTTCTTTGATTCCATTATTGCCAGCTTTATCCTTATCCATAGCCTATATAATCTTACTTGTGGGTTCCTATGTGAGCTCTTAAGAAATTTCCCTATTTTCACTTTCTTTTCCACTCCCACTCCATACAAATCTTTTCTCTCATATCAGTAACATCTCCTCAATGTGCCCTAAGTCCTCTAGCACCATCAGTGGTATCCTAACAGGCTGCTTTAATGATTAACTTTACTGTTTGTGGACCATACCAGATCTCTAGTAAATATCCATTAAACCCATTTCATCCAACTAGGACAAGTTTTCTCATTTTCTCCTTATCCTTTCTCCAACTATCTCCAACCAATAGTGTTCCCTATACATTTCCAAAGCTTCTTACATTCTAATCAAACAAGTCTACTTGTATGAACTGATTATTACACAAATGGACCAGATGTTGTCTATAAGTATTTGACCACTTTTATACTCATAGCTCCCTTATTTTGCAGGGTCTAGAAACCTGGGAATATTTCTTATATTCCATTGCCAGACACAATTGGGCTTCACTACTTAACATATTGGTGAGAGATTTAGAAGGCAGAAGAGAGAAGGTAACTGTCCTTGGCGTTTCCCTTTGTTGATGGAGATAGGCAGTCTCTGTCATTTCACCCCCTAGGGCAAAAGACTGTGAAGTCAGCAGGGTTTCCAGTGGCCTCCAGACTCTAGAAGCTCTTTGATGCTTTGTGTGAGGATCTGCGAGGCACCATCCTGCTCTCCAGGGACGATGCAGAGGGAACAAATAATAAATCAGAGTAGGAATAAGCTCTCATTAACACACTGCTATGAGAAAAGTTTCTCCTTCATTTATTTGAAATTGGAATATACCTATCACAGAAACTTAGTGGAGGACACGAAGGAGTAAATAAATAGTTGGTCATCAGGTCAAGAGTTATTTTTATAATGACTCTACTTTTATCTGTGAGCCAAGATAGCTGGCATTTCAGTTAGCATACAAATATAAAAAATAATTATATTGTATAATTAAATGCTTTCTAAATGATCTTAGGGTGATGTTTCTGTTCTATTTTTCTTATTTGAACGTTATACTAGTATAGTATTACAGACATTTCAAACATGTTACTTAATATACAATGTTCTGAATGGGAAAATTAAAGAGGGGTATTTTGACTTCTTTATGTGGATGTACTAGAAAATATTTTAAAGATGCATTGGATTAAAAAATGATTTTACTCTAAAGTGGAAAACAGAACTTTCCAGATAATCAAATAAAATAGGCATTTGAAGGCTTATAAAAATTATCCTCACACTTTATTTTCTTTTTAAAAATTAGAAATTAATAATTTAAATTTATTATTAAGTACACAAAGAATATATCATATTACAAACATTTTAAACAAAACAAATGAAAAAGTCTCCCTGACAGCATTTCTTCTCCTGAGAGATGAGGCTGTTAGCCCACTAACCCTGGCAGACATCTTGTACCCCAGTTCCTTCCACCAACTATATAACACGTTACTTTTATTGTTACATTGTTAATGGTTGTTAACAACTTTTGTTGGTAATATTTTGAATCTTTTATAACTTTAATTGTCTTTAATGCTTTGAGGTTGACTCTAAAAGATGAAAAGTAATAAACAGCACTTACATTATCATAACTAGGTAAATACTGTTCACTACAGAGATAAACAGTGTGATATATTTTCTTCTCTATTGTTCCAATGTCACAACACAGGTGAGAGGCAAAAATATTATAATGACTTCTCCTTATTCCTGTTTACCAATTGCTAAGCTGCATAACACAAATATCAGCATCATACTGTCCCTTCTCTCATGGAGTTTTGTTTTTATTTTTTCTTTCTGATTTTTCTAATTACATTCATTGCATGCTTTTTTTTTTTAATGCTACATGTAATACATGTAACAGTCCAGGCATAGAAGTGCTATAATTCACTTTCTACTCCAGCATTGTTGAGCATTTAAGTTGTTTTCATTTTCCCCCTATGAACATGCTGTTCATGCATCATTATGCACATACAAATTTCTGTAGGATAAAAATCTAGAGGTGGAATTGCTGGGTTGAAGGGAATGTGCATTTTAATAACTACTGCCTAATAACCTGAAGAAAGGTATCGCCATCTATATTCCCACTAACATTCTACAGGAAATTATAATTCTGTATAGTGTTTCTCACACTCTTAATAATCATGTTGATCATTTGGCCAAATTGAGAAGTTAAAAGTATTTCATTGCTGTTTTCATTTGCTTTTTCTTGTTTACTACTTGTGTAAAGCACTATTACACACATTTATTGGCACTTGGTATTACTTCCTTGCTGCATTATTTCCCTCTTCTATGTTATGTTTAGGATTCTTTGTCTATTTTGTATGTTAATTCTTTTTTTCCTTGTTGAACAGGTTACAATTACATTCTCCAAATATATCAACTTTTCCTCAGTTTTGCAGTGTCTTTTGTCAAAGACAAGTCCTAATTTTTATGTAGTTAAAAATCACCCTTTCTCCCTTATAGGTTTTATATTGTCTTGCTTAAGATGGACTTTCTTAGCCTAGGGGCATAATTATATCCTCTTGTATGTCTGAAAATACTTTTGTAGGTTTTTCTTTACATTTAGCTCTTTAACCCATCAAAAGTGTTTTGTTTATATATAATGAGATAATTTTCTTCATTCTGTATGTGTGTTTGACAAACTACAAATTCTCCAACTCATGAGCAGAAAGGAGACATAATAACATCTGCTCCCTGTGCCATTTTAATCACAACTCCCTACTTATTCCTCTCCTACTCGCGAGGCAACACTGGTCAATGTGACATACTGCAACAGGCCTTTCTAATGTTATGAGCAATTTCAGCACCAACTAAATACCTATTCTTTTCTCTCTCTGGAAGACTGTGCTGGGGCTCAGTTATATCCAGTTCTCTCCTGGGTAAAAAGAATCTGCAGTTTGCAGCTCCTATGTTGCTAGTTTGGGCTATGCACCAGTTCTGGCTGATCGCTTCAGAGTAGAAGTGGACTATGATTTGCATGTCTCTTCAGGCGAGGGTATAAGAACCTGCTTGACCTTACATTTCTTCTCTGAGCCTTTGCTTGAGATAGTGGGGCCACATGGGAGCAGACTGTGGACTGGAGGAGAACTGCCCTGCTGACTTGCTCAATCTACAAAGGACATGTTGCAACCGATAAATAAACTCTTATGTGTTAAGCCACTGAGATAATTGGGCTTGCATTTTATTACGACATCAAAGGGCAAATGAATGAATGACCCTATTTCCCACTTGACTCTATTTTATTTTTTAAAGTTGACAGGTTGCAAACTTTGGTATTTTATCATTTGAAACAAATCTTTTGCCAAATACCTTGCACTGATGTGAGAAACACCAGTATCATTTATTCGTTATTTAAGGATATTTATTAAGTACATGCTTAGAACCAGGCCCTGTGAATAAAATGAGAATACAAGAGAACTTCCTGGTCTCTCTCCTCATGGAGCTTGGCAGTAATCACAAGAGGTAGCTGTACAGGGAATCATTAAGAGTATGGTTCTGGAATTAAATGCACCTTTTGAGTTCTGGTTTTGCCCTAACCTGGCTGAGCTGCCTTAGGTAAGTTACTTAGGTAACTTAAGTAAGTTACTTACTACCTCATTTCCTCATCAATAAAATGAAGAATAAATGAGCTAATACTTGTAAAATATTTAGCACAGGGCTTGACAAATGATAAGTACTCAACTAATATTAGTTATTAGCACTATTGGGGCCATCATCTGAATGACACACAGGTACATGGGTAAGCATGGAGGCTTACCATTAGAAAATTAGCAGAAAAGTCCTAAGGCGGTAAGAAACAGGATTATGAAAAGTAACTTGTGCTGTCATCTTTTATTTTTAATGTTTAAATTTTAATGTTCCAGGGCATCTGACTTAACAAAAAACAATAATCTATTTTTAGATGGCCTATAAAAGAATAATAAGTCTGGTTTTTGAACTCTGAAATTCTTAGCTTATGAAGACATTGTAAGAGCTGTGTATATTTAGCTTATGAACATATATTGCATGTTTATACATATACTTAACATTGTATAGCTACACAGACAAATAAATGGGGGCACTTTCTATAGAGGGTGATAGATTTGTTTTGAACCCTGAACTTAACATTTTTCTGTTACCCGAGGTCACAGAAGTAGTAGTGGTGACAAGTTTAGAATCATGAAATCAACAAATGTTCTTCTTATCACAACCTTGTCTTCAAGAAGGAATAACCACCTTTGGCTTACTAGAGCTGCACTCAACACGGAAAAGATAGTAATATATTACACATGCTCACATTTTTATTGCTAGATCATATAACCTTATCTTCAAAGGAGGTTTCAATATTTTCTATGTAAATATATACCACTTCCTTTGTGCACTACTATAGCTAAATTATTAATAAATCAATAGAAGGCAAGGTCTTTGCTGGATTATAGATCTAATTTTAGGTCAATTACAGGAGCTCACTTTTTTCACCCTATAAAAATATGCTATACATTTGTATTATGATAGACCCTCCTAAACCACCAATCAAATTGCTTAGGGAAAGAGGAAACAATATCTATTATAATCCTAATGTTTATAAGCTAGGAATTATGGAAGGGAGACTTTACATAAACATGGGTCGTTAGGAAATACACAATTAAACATACATATTATGCATAATATTTTTTCAGTTTTACAGGTCACAGAAAAACAAACCCACAGAAAATAGTATTAGGGGAAAAAAACCTGTGATCATTTCATCATTATTTTTGCTAAGGCTGAATATTGCCTCTAATGCCATATAACCTCTGAATCTGTACATGAGTGTCTTATATTTATATGTTAATTGCAATCAGTTATGGAACTGTTGTCAAAATAGGTGAAATATGATCAGAAATTTAAAAAAGTATTTTAGTTATTTATGCATACAAGAGCTAGGGTACAGGGCAGTTGTGTGGGGTGAGAGGATTCACCAGAGACAGAGTGGGGAACAGAACAGGCAGACGGACTGAAGTACACTGCTGAGGGGAGCAGTGGGAAAGGCAGGAGAGGTCTGCTGAGCCCTGTGGGTCACCTCACCAGCAATGGAACTTTGGGCTGCAGTGGCAGTGGCTGCAGATAGCTTCATGGTGTCTCGACTTAACCCCTTGTGCCACCAAGAAGGCCCCTGATCAGCAAATTTTTTGGAAGATTCTTAAATCTCACTACTACTGAGTGAGAAAAGCACTCACTGAGAAAACCAGAGTCAATGTATTGATGTATCTATCCTTCAGATTTTTTTTCCTGTGTGTCTATATATTGGGGTTATACTTCCCGAATAACACATCCAAAGTATAACTACATCATCTGTGTGAAAGACCACATCTTTTCACTTTTACCGTCCCTGTATATAATTTATGTATCAAAGATCATATTGTTGGTCAATTAATTTGTTTCCAATTTTCCCAAACTATGACTTATTCTAGGAAAATCACTGACACATATTATTCAGAACAGATCCCAGGGCCATCCAAGTAACAGTATATGTCTTTTCTCTTCCCCAAGCACAGCACATGGGGGAGACAAGGATGTGGTAATCATGGGCAATGGATCCCAATTTCAATTCTGATTAATTAAAATAATTACTTATCATCCATGGGATAATTGGCTGTAAATCTCCATTCTAATTACTGAATAATTTTTGTGTAAGCCATTTTTAGATACCCTGTAAAATGGGGAACTAGACTAAATGGAGGTACAACAGATCAGTTGATCATGTGAATTACCCAAGAAAATGAATATTTCTGGGTTTGATATTTAAGTGTTGAATCTAGATCTTGAGGGCAATACTTGGGAATCTGTGTCTTCACAAACTCCCTGAGTGCTTCTGATGCACTATAGTCTGGGACCCACTGTACCAGTTTACTCCCAGGCCCTCTCTTGCTATGGCCCCTTCAGCCTTTGTGCTCCTTTGCTCATCACCCTGGGCCCCAGGCAGTTTTCCTTACTGCCCAAAAGTTTGTGTGTAATAGCCCTGGGAAAACAAAGGTACTTAAAGGTAGTTAAATGGCAAAATTATTCAATTTTTAAAAAGGCAAATTGAAATTGGCATAATAAAAGAAGCTCATTTCTGTTTCTTATTAGTTTACCAATTGTTCTGTTAATTTGGCTTAAAAATTTTTTATTTTCATTTCAAAGCCCATTTTTTCTGGATATTCAAATAGATGTCATGTGGCAAGTGACAAGTGAGCTATTGGGATTATAATGGAAGACTCCAAAGTCACTTGTTCTAAAATCTATGGTTTTATTTCAGGTGATCTTATAGATGCCAGGAAAATACACAATCAAATGGCATGTCCAGCTCTACAAGGACTATACTAACATAAGTAGGTTTCTGAAATGCAGTTGTTTCTGGGAGAGTAAAAGTATACTGATTCAAAGGTAGAAAAACAGGGATCAACGAAGATCTGTTTCAGCTCTTGCTGAATATCAATTCAATGAAGTTTTAGAGAAGACTTGGAAATCAGATTGTGTTTTCTGATCTCATTCTTAAATAAATGAAGGTAAAATATTTCTAGCTCACCTCAGTTTCTTATTAATATTTACATCTTCCGGGCCCTTTTTGGTGGCCAGTGGGTTAAGCAACACACCATGAAGCAAAATGCAGTCACTGCAGCACGAGTTTCATCCCTGCCTCCAGCTAGAGAGGTGACCCACATGGTGAGGCAGAACTCTCCTGCCTTTCCCCCTGCTCCCCTCAGCAATGTATTTCAGTCAATCTGCCTGTTCTGTTCCCCACTCTGTCTCTGGTGGATTCTCTCAACCCCTGCACTTCTGGCCCATATCACAGTTCTTATATAAATAAAAAAATAAATCTTTTTTTTTTTTTTAAAGATTCACCCATTCATGCATACAAGCACTGGGGTACAGGCCAGAGGTGTGGGGGTGGTGAGAGAATCCACCAGACAGAGCAGGATGCAGAACAGGCAGATCAATAGAAACACACTGCTGAGGGGAGCAGAGGGTGAGGCAGGAGAGGTCTGCTTCTCCATGTGGGTCCCCACCCTGGCCGGCAGCAGGGATGGAACTCCTGCTGCAACGGCTGCGGCTTGCCTCATGGTGCGTTGCTTAACCCACTGTGCCACCAGGGTGGGCGCCCAAAAAAAATAAATCTTAAAAAAAAAAATTTACATCTTCCTCATAAAAAGAATAGCCAGGGCCTCCCTGGTGGCTCAAGGGGTGGAGTGCCACACAGTGGAGCTTCCTTAGCCACTGCAGTGCAAGTTTGATCCCGGCTAGGGAGGGGACCCACTTGGCGCAGCAGATGTCTCCTGTCTTGCTTGCCCGCTGCTCCCCTCATCAGTGTATTTCAGTCCATCTGCCTGTTCTGCTCCCCACTCTGTCTCTGGTGAACTTTCTCACCCCGCGTACATCTCTGGCCTGTACCCAAGCTCTTGTATACATAAATAAATAAAATCTTTTAAAAAAAAAAAAAGAATAGTGATTCAGAGAGTAAACTTAGATATTTAAAAAATAAATAGTAACTGAATTTAACTTTTCTTTATGACTACTGTAAAATGAAGATTATCTTTATGAATGCTAAAAGGATAGATGAGAAATAAGGATTTTGAGACCTAAAATGTATCATCTTAAGTAAAAAAAAATCTTTGTTGTCTTAATTTATCAATTAAGACATATGTAACCGTGAGATTATAATAAAAATATGAACCTTTTATTCAGAGATCATACTGCTATGATAGCATCTGCATTTTCAGTGGATAGTTAACAATTAAAGTGATTTAACACTTTCTATCAATTATCAATCCCACAATGGATTATTATAATCCCAAAATATTTGCTTCTGCATTCTAATTTATATTATCTGATATAATAAACCATTTGGCCCAGAATCAGTAATATGATTATATCAAACTATTGTAGAAGACATTTAAAGTGGTGAGTTGTTTTTTGCATTGTACTTTACTTAAAATGTAATATTGCAGAACCAAAGTACCATAGGTTACTGTTATTGGAAGTCATTTATCTATAGTTTCAATAATAAAACTAGTATTAAATATTAACCTTCATAATACCACACAACAAAGAAAATATCATTAAAATAACTCCAGGGCTCCAATTTAAGTTCACAAAACAAAAAGAAACCTTGAGCTGGAATTGACTGTATAGACTCAATTTACTGTTATCAGAGTTGGAGTGGAGAGTTAGGAAATTTCTTTCTTTTGGGAGAGAGAGAAGATTGTCATGAAATTAAAAAAGCTACAGATCAGGGACCCTTTGCTTTTTGTAAAGGAAAATGATTTTTAATTTTCCCAAAACTTAAAGATCTTTGTTAGTGAATGGAGTGGAGAGTGACTTTACCATCTCTCTGCTTCCCCAGAATCTCGCAGGGTGTGAAGGGAGTAGCTGGTTGGTGAGGTGTAATAATTTACTCTGCTTTGTAGTAATTTGTGTATTTGTCTTATTTTTTCCATGGGACTATCTACCTCCTATGGGAATAATTTGTATTTTTTGAGTCTTTTTTTTTTTAAGGTTTAAAAAAGAATAAAGGGGCCTCTCTGGTGTTGCAAGGGATTAAGTCGCAGCACTATGTAGCTATCTGCAGCCACTGAAGCACAAGTTTGATCCTGGGCCAGGGAACTGACCCACATGGCAGAAGCATACTTCTGTCTCCCTGGCTGCTCCCCTCAGCAGTGTATTTCAGTAGATCTTCCTGTTCTGCTCCCCATTCTGTCTCTGGTGAATCTCCTCACTCTCCGCACCGCTGGCCTGTACCCCACTTCATGCATAAATAAATAAATCTTTTAAAAATTTAAAAAGAATAAACAATAAAAAAGAAAAAGAATAAAAAATTATTTATGCATACAAGAACTGGGGTGTAGACCAGAGGTGTGTGTGGAGGGGGGTGGTGGTGAGAGAACTCACCAGAGACATAGTGAGAAGTAGAACAGGTGGATCTACTGAAATACACTGTTGAGGGGAGTAGTGGTGAGACAGGCTTCAAGGTGGAGATAACTTGATAACGCTGAGACTTAACCCCTGTGCCACCAGGCAGGCCCACTTTTTTGTGTCTTTATAGAAAGGATCTTGAAATAAGGAGAACCTCCCTGTACCCAAAATGACCTTAATGGTTTGGCATTGCAAAGGTGGGTCTGGAAGCGAGTTTGGGTTTAGAAGTGATCTCATTAAATTAAAACTGATGGCTTATACACTGTAGGGAGGAAAATCTGATGTTCTCAAAAATTAGGGCAATCTTTTTAAAAAAAATTATTTATGTATTTTATGTCATTGTTGATTTTTTTTTAAAAAAAACAATGTTTGCTTTCTTTTCTCAGAAGAAGGTTAGGAAGAAGAAAGTGAGCTTAAGGTTATCTCTTCTAGTTTTATTGGGAACAGAGGTGAGAGATTCAGGAAAAACTGCAGTTCTCTTTTAAGTTCCATAGATGGTACAATGTAAGTGCTTTCATTCTCTCACTGCACAGGCAAATTCAGAAAAGTCAAATAAATAACAAAAGCATGTGAGTGGAATGCAGGGGGAAGTAGGTGGAAGTTGAGTAGAGGTTGCATTTCATGGTTAGTCGATGCTGCTAGGAATAGAAAAAAATGAATACACTTCTAATTTTGCAAAGTCAAGAAATCAGAGCCAGAGGGGAGCATAAGACTAAAACTTCACAGACATTACAGTCATCTTGGGCGAGGATTTAAGACTTGCACAGCAGCTGTGGTTACAATGGACATGGTAGCCTCTGTCTGAAATGAGTTACGTAAGTTGTTCAGAGTACTGGTCCAGTCCTTGGGTGTTATTTGGAGGAGGCTGACTGCTACAATAAATAACCCCCAGGTTTCACTGGTTTTATACAAAAAAAACTTATTTTTTGCTCAAAAACCCCTCTAATATGATTTGACATCTTCAATAGCAAAAGCTAGTTTTAAACATAAAACTATTCAGCAAACTTCTCAGTAATAAAGCGCCACTAACTTTTTGCCTGGGCTCTAACTTAAAACTCACATAACAAAGAGAAAACTTGGACTGGAATTGAGGAAGGAAGGTGGAAACTCTGTTCCAGGAAAGATGCAATTCCTCTGCTCCAGGTGCTCTGGTAGAACCTCAGATAAGGGTAAGAGAATGCAATATCTGTCTTTCATTGCCATGGACTGAAAGTGCCACCCATCGCTCTGCTTTGTAACCCCTCCTAGATGCAAGGCCTGCTGACAAGGACGAGAGCACGGATGATGGGTAATAGCCAGCTTGTCTCTGTCATTCTCAGTAAATATTCACTACTTCTCACCATCTCATTTATTAAAATGAACCATCGTAGGCACATGGAACTTGCTGAGAAGACTTGCTGTGATAAAATGGCTCTTTTTACAGCTCCTGGAAGACATCTATACATAACGAGTCTTTTCTAAGAGTCACAGCTCCTTAACCCACAGCAACACATTAAAGATGGTGAGAAGAGGGTAGACCAGATTATATTCTTTGATGTTGCGTGTACATCGACTTGCCTTCTGAGACTAGATAACTATCTGGGATCATCATTTTCCATGTAACATGTTTAACCTACAAACACTTGTCCTCTGTCAGGTGGATGTCAGAATGTTGCACCTTGGCTGGGCCTCCCTGTAGACTCCTGTCCTAGTGTTTGGAGAGACAGGTTAGATGCAGTCACTCTCTTCTCAGGCCAGTAATGCAGTGACTATGTGTGTCTTTCTCACGCAGACTTCCAGTGTGTCCAAGGGTGAGCCCCAGAACAACTGGAGAAGGGGTGGTGGTTGTCCTCTGGGCCAAGGATGGCCTGTATAGCTTCCTTCCTTTCTGGAGTCAGGCCTCTGAGGCTCTGTGATTTCAAGTGTGGTCTAAGACCAACACCAGGCAGAACCAAGACCCTCCTTTCCAGATGGAAAGACAGCTAAGGATGCTTGAGTCAATCAAGGGCTGTCAGTTCTTCCACCACTTCTACTGCAATACTACAACTGAACACACTGGCCAAATGAAGTTGAAATGTAAAAAAAAAGCACTTCACTGAATCCTCATAAGCCCTCGAGGGACATAATACTTACCTTTCATTTATAGTTGAGAAAACTGGGGGCAGAGAGGACAGAAAGCTGGCCACAAGTGATAGCTCCTAAGTGGGGGACAGAGAGAAATTCAAGACAAGAGAGTGGGGTCTTGAGAGCTTGTACATATAACCCCTGCACAGTGCTACCTCTCCTCCAGCAGCCCTTCCCACCCCTTTTCACGAGGGAGTTTGCTGTCCAGAACATTATGTGTACAAGTAGAGGTTTGCCAAAAATTCATAAAGGGGCATTGCTCTCTCACATTGTTTCTAGCTAGAAGGTACAGATGGAAATAGAATCTTCTAAGTATGCATTTCACGCTCAACAATGAAATTCCAGAAGACAATCCATATCAGCTCATCAGATTAAACAATGGAGAGGGGGCCTCCCTGGTAGTGTAGTGGATTAAGCAACAACACATGAAGCAAACCACAGCCACTGTAGCACGAGTTCGATCCCTACCGCCGGCTGGGGAGGGGACCCACATGGCGCAGCAGACCTCTCCTGCCTCACCTGCTGCTCCCCTCAGCAGTGTACTTCTGTTGATCTGCCTGTTGATCTGCTCCCTGATCTGTCTGTGGTGAATCCTCTCACCCCCCACACCTCTGGCCTGTACCCCAGTGCTTGTATGCATAAATAAATAAATTAAAAAAAAAAAAAAGAACACAATGGAGAGGATTCCAGGTCCTCAGAGCAGACTAGTGGAAAAGATAGCAGAAGAATAAAAATACCTTTTATTTTTACCTTAGAAGTCATACCTTATGATTTCTGTTCGACAAATATTTATTAATTAATCTCCCCCCTAAACCATGTGATAGAGGGTGTATGAAATAAATTTGGCCTTGGCTCTTATGAGCTTTGTGGCCAACAAGGGAGCTATTCTTGAATCAAAATTGTTTACAAATATACAGATAGTTAATTATAGATAGACAGGTTATATGAAAAATTATGAGTATAAACATATGGCATGGGAAACGTGAATAAATCTGTATGTGACATTTGGGTAAGTATTACATATATTGAGGGAGGCATGAGGGGAAAGGATATTTATAGCAAGAGGTACAACTTGCATCAAAGCCCTTGGGGGTGATGGGGAGGAGATGTGCTTTGGAGGGAACTAAACGAAGGCAAGTGTGACTGTTGTTTAGAGAGTGAGGGAGAGTTGGGCACTAGAAAGTGAGAGAAATAAGCAGGGGGTCGTAAAAGTGTTAGCAGACACAATAAGGATTTTTGATGTTCATCCCAACAGCAGTGGAAATCCAGTAAAGGATTTTGAGCAGGAAAGTGACATGATTAGATTTTCATCATAGAAATGATTGTTTTGGCAGACAGATTCAAGGGCTCACCGTGGAAGTAGGTGCATCAGTGAAGGTACTTCAAACATCCATTAACATCCTCCAACTGACACCACCGTGTGCCAGGCGCTCCTCACCAATGACCCTTCAAACTCAAGCCACAACTGGAACTTTCCATATGAATTTGAAATTTGCTGTTTTCCTGATCGCTAGCCCATCTCTCCTTGAGGTGAGGACATGTGTAAGTCTCCAAATATAACTTATAAAGAGGTATTTCACAGTTACATCCTCTCTCCCCATTATAATTTCAGATTGATAATGTGGAAGCAGCAGGTCTTATAGAGGGCACCTAGATAACTGGATAATAAAAAATTGAAAGACTCTATAAATAGATCACTGAATATAATAAATATTTATAATACCCATGGTGAAGGGAAAAAGCATATGAGAAATCATAAGTGAAATGAAAAGTAATTCTGGAGTTTTTTCTTTTTAGAGTGGGGTAGTATTTTTCATGAGGGAAGCTGGGGTCTGGAAGTATTGTCTGGAGTATTTTTCTTTTTTAAATTCATGTTATAGTCCAAGAGTATCACTCCAGAACTGGAATGAGGTGACCCCTTAAGAGTCAAGGATATTAATTCCTGCCTCATTTATCTTTTTTTCCTAAAGTTTTGACCTTGCTAAGGTTTATGATGGCTTACTAGCTAGCAGGAAGGTGAAATGGGGAAGTGAAGATCAGGTCCTTTTATTTTTTAAAAAAGATCTATTTATTGATACATACAATAACTGGGGTACAGGCCAGAGGTTTGGGGGGTGAGAGGATTCACCAGAGACAGAGTGGGGAGAACAGGAGGAGAGACTGAAATACACTGCTGAGGGAAGCAAGGACAAAGCAGGAGAGGTCTGTTGAACCATGTGGGTCACCTCCCTGGCTGGGGATTGAACTTGTGCTGCAGTGGTTGCAGATAGCTTCACAGTATTGCAACTTAACTCTCTGAGCCACCAAGACCTTTTTCTTTTAAGAGCATGACCTGCAGCAGCACGTGTTATTTCTGCATACACACCATAGCCAGAACATAGTCACATAGCACAGGAGGTTGGAGAACAGTGGCACAGACTCTGGTACCATACTGGAGAAGCAGGAAACAAATACTGGGAACAGACAGCATTCTCAAGAGCAATAGGTTAATGACACCACATTTGCAGAACTTATTGCCTACCGAGAAAAGTTAAGGAATTGCATTCTAAAATGTATAGATTATTGAATATTAATTATAGTCCACTAAAGCTTTTAAAAGTAAATAAAAAGAAATATTGGTCTAATTTTCCTCTCTCCAAATTTGAGAAACTCATATCCAAGAAGTTCCATAGCCACCATGCAGGATGACACATAGAAAATCACATCAAGTATTTTACACATGGAAACACACACTCAGCCACCTTCAGTGGAACTGTCCCTACTCTAGAAGTGCTGTCAGCAAGGTGTCCTTAGCTTTTAGTCCTTCTGGCACTGCTTCAGTGGCAGTGAGCTGCCTCATGGAGGTTATGCCCTTGAGCTGGGACCCACATGTGGTGACTCATCTAGGCAGAGGTACTAGAACTCCCCACGGGGTTGTTGGACGTCCATGTCTTTCTCTGCCCAATTTCAAACTTAACCTGCCATACTTTTGTCCATTGCCTGAAAATAGTTGCATGATTCCAGTCTTCTAGTTGTTTCTGCAGAAGGATATTTCTGGTATCATCTTTCCATCATGGCCTTAAGGGGAAACGCTCTGAGATGGATTCAGCATGGACACAAATTCTTTGTTATTCCTCCCATTGACCTAGGTTTTAAGACTCCACATAGCTTTCACTAGGAATCTTTGCTCTGGGAAGTCAGTTGCCATGCAAGATGTTTGACTACCCTGAGAAAACTATATGGGGTGGCAAATTGTGGGTGCTCTGGTTGACAGTTCCAGCTAAGTCTAATATTCTAGCCATCCTACCAAAGTACCAGGTAAGTGAATAAGTCTGTCCTGGAAACTCTAAGCCAGTTTACATCGGGTGTGTAGAATCAAGTAACTTCAGCTGAAGAACAGAAATGGTAAAATCACCCAACTGAGACCTGCCTACTTCCCTGACCCACAAGATGGTAAGATACAATAAAATAGCGGTGTTTAGCTGCAAGGGAGGTAGTTCTGGAGACAAGTGCCTGATTCATTTATTACCTTTTCCCCCTTTCTCTTTCTCTCCTGTCAAAATGGAGCTTCAGAGCTATTTCATTGCTTTTCTTCTTTCCAAGCTCCAGCACTCATCACACACATGCACCAGGAAGACTGTTCATTTTTCAGGGGGTAAATGGCAGCAGTCCCCCTTTTACTACTTTTAGGGAAAGAGAAAAATCTCTGAATCATGTAGCTTATCCAAAGGCTGCAATTTAGTGAATTACTCTGGCAATTGCACCAAAGCTGCTCTACTTTTCATTTTTGTTGCCTCTAAGCTTAGAGTATAACTGGAGCGGCTCTTGTTTTTATAGTGGAGAGGTATATTCATATTTAATTTTCTAGAATTTGATTACATTAAAGGAGAAACAAAAAAGCCCAAAATTTAAATATGGCAGATGATTTTTTTCTGTCAGTCTGTTCAATCTGTTCTGTCCCAGGATGAGCAAGTCTCAGATGGAGATGTAAGTCTGCTGTTCTTTCCATCATATTTGGCATTCATGGGCCTCTTGTAGTAAAAGCACTCACCACATTTAGTATGACGATAATGATTAAAGATTTAGTGTTATCCCTACAGCCTGACTTCTAAATGTAAGCCAAGTATTTTTTCACATGCTTAACAGAAGAAATCTGTTACAACACTGAGGGAAAATCTCTTGTGCTGGATGCTTAGGAGGTATTTCAGTTGTCTGCGTTTTGACCCCTTCCCAACAGCTCCTCAAGAATAATTTTTATTTATTCATTAAAAGAACATTAGAGAAAGAGTAGTTTTCATAAATATAATTGTGTTGACTGGAGGCAAAAAACTTCAGTAAATAGCACAACTTCATTAAATGTAAGTAGGAAAGATAGAAATTGCTATATTCAAACAGTTCTGCAGGCAAAGGGCACATCTGCTCTCTTCCCCTTGGAGGAAAACCTTACCTGACTCCAGTGAGAGTGTCTTGCTACTGGTAGCATTACCTGTCGACAGAGAATTTTGGGGGATTTTGAAGAGCCCTTTTTGCCATTCTCTCAGTAGTTTTTACTCCCTCTTGATCCCTCTCAACTGTTCTGGAGACTTTGCTTTAGTTTCTAATGTTCACCAGATGCAAACTAACTCGTGACCACCAGCACATTCCTGAGTGCTTACTGTAAGAATGAACAGATTGGAGATCAATTGCCCAGGGCTGTTTATCCAGGTGTACCAGCCCCCTAGCAGGCCTTGGGCTTCTGAAGCTATTCCCTTGTAACACAGGCATAACTACCACATTTCAAATATACAAGAATACAGTGAAAACAAAGGCCCTTTGGATGATAATTTTGATTATAAACAATTTTTGCTTATAAAATACAAATTTACTCAAGTACTTTTCTGCTGTTTGTGGTGAAGTTTTCTTTGTTTTTATCCACTGGTTTTTTCTTCCATTTCTCATCCATTTTGTTTCTTCTTTAAATTTCCTTTCAGGTGAGGATAATTTTTTTGCTTTGTTTTGTTGCTTCAGCAAAATTATCCTTAATAAGTGAAAATTAAAAAAAATTCCTGTAGGCTAAGGACGAGAGAAAAAAAGATGGACAGATAGGCATGTTCAATCTGTCATCTTGATCTAAACTTAAGCTTTGTCTTTGATTACTATCTTTCCTGTACTCCATGTCTGGACTCAATTTTTGTCTTTCCCACAAAGACTTTATCTTGGGTGTTCCTCTCCATCTCTCCTTTTTTTTTACTATTTCAGGTAGATTTTATGAACTAGCCATCCTCTTAGAACCCAATTTCTGTTCCTGATATTTTGTTTAAGGTTGTTACCAACATACCCAATTCCCCAGGATTGGGAAGAGGGCTCAGGAAGACCTCCTTCCTGTGCCCACCCACAGTGCCTGGCCTGGAGGTAGGGGGTTGGGTCTAGAGTGAACTTGGCTCCATGGTCCTTTGCTCTCAGCTCCAGATGCACCGGTTTCGTTTCAGGGCATTGAACTGAAATTCATGCTCCGTTCTGCTTCACAGATTTTCATGGGCTTTTCTCCATGCCTAGGGCAGCCCTTTCTCCCACACTTAGTTATTGTTTTATCATTTTCAGGTCTCCATTCAAATACCACTTGCTCAACCAATTTTCCCTAGTTCCCCCCAAAACCTAGTCCCAGAGTACATTTAAGGGAATATACACATTTTTTTTCTTCATAGCACTAATTATAGTCTTATATATTTGTACTATATTTTGATAACTATTTCCTTTTTAAGACTACTAGATTCACAGTCAAGTCCCTAAGATTATATTTGTTTTACTCATTTTTGTATTCTTAGCTATTAGTCCAGTGTCTATATGAATTGTTAAATGAGTAAGTAAAGTGCCAATGTGCTCAGTAATTCTGTTTGAATTAAGACACTGCAATGATGAATGAACTTATATTTGTTTCTTTTTGGATTTCTGACAGTAGTAACACAGTACAGGTAGTTATAGCATAAGACAATATACATAAAGCTATATAGAGAACATAAAATAACAATGTAAATAGAAATTACATGATGACAATTTTTTTTTTTAAAGATTTATTTATTTATGCACACAAGCACTGGGGTACAGGCCAGAGGCGTGGGGGGGTGAGAGGATTCACCACAGAGAGCAGGGAGCAGAACAGGTAGATCAACGGAAGTACACTGCTGAGGGGAGCAGCGGGCACAGCAGGAGAGGTCTGCCATGCCATGTGGGTCCCCTCCCTGACCAGCAGCAGGGATCGAACTCGTGCTGCAGTGGCTGTGGTTTGCTTCACAGTGCGTTGCTTAACCCACTGCGCCACCAGGGAGGCCCTGATGACAATTTTAATATGATACTAATTTATAGACTTTTTAAATCATATACTCTGTTCTGATAATATTGCATTTAACATTTAATTTAACCTCAATACACCTATCTGTCAGTGACTCACAGTTTATAAAAGCATCATAAGATACTTGTTTCCAGGCCTCCCTGGTGGTGCAGGGGTTAAGTCTCAGAGCTATCAAGCTATTGCCATCCACTGTAGCATAAGAGCATGAGTTCGATGGCCTGTGTGCCAGGGAGCTAACCCATACGGTCAGCAGACCTCTCTTGTCTTGCCCGCAGCTCTCCTCAGCAGTGTATTTCAGTAAGTAAATAAATACACACACACACACACACACATACTTGCTTCCATTCTGTAGGCTTTATTAACAACATATGACATTAGTGTAAGTCATGATTTTTTTAAATTTAAAACTTTTTAAAAAGACATTTATTTATGGATACAAGAATGGGGGTATAGGCCAGAGATATGGGGGATGAGAGGGTTCACCAGAGACAGAGTGGGAACAGAACATCAGATTGACTGAAATACCGGGGAGGTCTGCTCTACTATGTGGGTCCCCTCCCTGGCTGGGGATCGAACTCACACTGCAGTGGCTGCAGATAGCTTCATAATGCTATGACTTAACCCCTGTGCTTGCTGGGAGGCCTGTATGTCATGCTTTTTTTTTTTTTTTTAAAAGATTTATTTATTTATGCGTACAAGAGCTGGGGTACAGGCCAGAGTCCAGGGAGGTGAGAGGATTCACCAGAGACAGATCAGGGAGCAGAACAGGCAGATAGACTGAAACACACTGCCAAGGGCAGCAGTGGGTGAGGCAGGAGAGGTGTGCTGCACCATGTGGGTCCCTTCCCTGGCCAGCGGGATCAAACTCGTGCTGCAGTGGCTGTGGTTTGCTTCATAGTGCGTTGCTTAGCCCACCATGCCACTAGGGAGGCCCCTGTATGTCATGCTTTTTATGGCAACAAGTATATGGCTACATTAAGTCAACTAATACTGATATAATAGATTCCATAAATTTGAATTAATCTAAATTTGCTTTGTTAATATGTAGAATAGAATATTCTTTGCCATATTGTAGGCACAATATAGCATATAGTGTCTACTTATATTTTTAACTAGATTTATAATCCTAAAAATCCAATGGTATTTTGGTTAGGGTTCATAGTAAATGACCAAATAAGTCAAATTTGACTAATTTAAAAGTACATATAGTAAATCACAGTATGAGAGTTACTGTTCCATCTGTTCATTGCAGTGCTAGTTTATCCCTGAAATGAATAGCATTCCCTTTCACTTCCAAATATGTCTTAGTTCAAATGATAAGGTTTATGGTCTCTCACTTGGAATTACTGGGAGTGTTGGAGAAACAGATAAACTTCTAGGAACCATACCTAAGCCCACAAAACTGGAGTAATAAGGGAGTTGATCTGTCCTGAGGTAGTGTATGTAGCCAGTCCTCTGATTCCAAAGCACAATTCATGGAATGAGGAGGAAACCTCCATTGCTACCTCCATCCCTGGTGCCACTCACTTTATCAAAATGTGAATTTCCTGGGCAGACCCTATTTTGCTACATGCCAGGAACCAGGTAACTGCTTGAATTAATGTAAAAGAGTCTGTGAAGGTGTAGTTTGATGGATTCCACTTGGGGAATATAAAATTTGGAAAGTAGGAAAGAACCTAATGCAAGAAGGGTAATAATATTTCAAGCAGTTACAAAAGACAGATGCATAATGGAGTCTATTCCTTATCTGGCTTACATATTTTCCAAACTTAAAACAAAATAGCAACAAAACCATGTTTCTGCCTAACAATGACCGTTCTTTCTTACAAGCAAAAAATACACATGCTTCCCCAGTGAGGAGAGACTCCAAGACTTTATCTAGTACAGTCTCTTCTAGGTCTAATATACATATATATTTGAACATATATATCACATACATAAAACAATATTTATTATACATTTCTCTCTAATATATACTCATATATATCCCTATGCATGTATATATATATGATTATATTTCTTTAATTCTGCCTTGATATGCTTAACATGTGTACTAAATTATAAAGTAAATACAATAAAAACATTTCAAATAAAGCAAGGATAAAACAGAAGATCAGTTGCATTCTCTTCAAATGGTCCTTAGTTAATGTTTATAACTTTCTTCATCCATATAATTTTCACTTTCAGATCAGTTTTGACTCAGTTGTTTGGAGTTCTTCACCTACTGTGGAGTAGCTCAAACATCCAATCCATTTCTGGGGATTTGAGTTCTGGCCAATATATGAGAGTGCTCTAGTTTTCCATAAACATTTATTAATGGATATAGAAATACTGAGAAACACCCTATAGAAATACTTATATTAAAAAATATTCTTCTATGTTTACATTACATAGCAGTAGTTATCCCTTTTAAATTATGCTCAGTCCCGTTGCTAACATGATAATCCCTTTTTCTGCTTTGTGGGGTGGTTTGGACACAGTTGTGCCTCTTGGTGGATGTACTCTTCCCTTGAGATGCTTAAACCAATGCAGTTGAAAGTGGCAAAAATGTATAGTTGATTTACTTTAGTGAACAATTATGGGAATAGTGTGAAGTGCCATTCTTTTTTTAAAAAAAAAAATTTATTTATTTATGCATACAAGAGCTGGGGTACAGGCTAGAGTTCTGGGAGGTGAGAGGACTCACCAGAGACAGAGTGGGGAGCAGAACAGGCAGAATGACTGAATTACACTGCTGAGGGGAGCAGTGGGCGAGGGAGGAGAGGTCTGCTGTGCCATGTGGCTACCCTCCCTGGCAGGGGATCGAACTCCCACTGCTGTGCAGCAATGCTTCACAGTGTGGCGCTCAACCTGCTGTGCCACCAGGGAGGCCCATGGGAGGTGTCATTCTTATTTTCACTTCTAGGTTCCTAAGTTTATCTGTTCTATTGTGACTGAAATAACAGTATGCATTGGCTCCTATTTTTTGGAATCTACTGTGTTCTACAAGATGTCACACCCACTTTCTAAGTTATCTCCCACACTAAATCTTTAATAAGTCCTTTCACTGCTTTACAAAGCTAACGGCTTTTGGTTGGAAATCTTAATGCATCCTAAATGCATCAATATAATGTCCTAATCATTTTGCTATAAAATAACATCCCTGATCAAAACCAATGTTATGTGAATTATAGTGACAGTAAGTGAGGTATTTGTTAAGTCCACAGATGGTTTTGCTGCCAGAAGCTTGTTAGACACAATAGACAAATCCATGTCTAGAATGTATCAGTGCATTTCAAAGAGGACAGATTCCAACATTCACCTAATTAACCTGCCACCAGGTAGCTGGTTATCCCTTTCTGGGTATGGTACCATATGACAGGACTCATGTTTACTCATTGATGCTTTCAAACTGGTGGACAGGAAGTCCGGGTTGTTAAGATCATACATAAACACTTCCTTAAGTTACCATCATCTTTTCACAAGACTCTTCAATAACTACTGGATGACTGTAGAAAGAGGTTAAAACAAATCCACATCATAGGTCATCTCATCCTAACATCTACTGAAAACTTCTTCATGGTTTCACACAGAATCCTGAAATTATATCTTTTTAAACATACATATACGTGTATATGAAGACATTTGAAGGCACCAATGTCTTCAAAGTCTAGTTTAGTCTAAAATTCTAGACTGGGTTTTGCACTAGTCTTTATCACCATTCCTCCAGTCTTATGACTCTAGAGTTCTTGATCAGATCATGATATTATTAGCTATAGTCCATAACTTATTGTAAGCCTGAAGCTTATTTCTCTTTCACTGTAAAAGTTTTATGAGATATACTCTTTGAATTTCTTCCCTTGTGAATATTTATTGCTCTACACTGAGTGGGGTGTTAAGATGTAGCAGTCCACATCCGTAGGGGTGTGACTGAACTGCATTGAAAGGGCCTTGTACATACTGCTACACAATGTGGGCCAGAAGAAGACTTCTATAACATAAGTGCTCCCATAAGTGCTTCTTGATATTGCCACGTCCACTGGAGCTGACAATAAATTGGAATGTTTTCCCTCTCAGTCATCTAGACACAGGATTCTCTTTGTGAGCCCTCAGGAGTGACCAAAGACAGCAAGGCATTGGTTGATGCACTGAGAGCATGAGTTTCCTACTCTTTCAACTTGTGCTGTCAGGACCTACTAGGCCTGTTCAAACATAAGTGATATCCTAGGGATGATGAAATGCTGCAAGAAATACCTGATTTTATGGCTTAGTAGATGAGATAACATTTAGTTCAAAGTGAGTAGCTTAATTTTCATAGCCACACAGTGTACACCCTCAAACATTCAATCTCCACCAGAGTTCAATTGATAGCCAAGGGTTTCTTAAAAAGAGAATGCAGCCGAAGAACTGCTTACTGAGAAAGGTGCTGGTTCATTGAAATTTGAGGATATATTTTAGATGTTCTAAAGAGTCGTCAATTGTTTCCTGCTGCAATTAAAGTTGGAAGACATTCAGAGGAGCTGCTAATTATTTGGAGAAGCACAACCAAATGTCATATATATTTTGTTCAAAATAAAAAATTTGAGCAAACTGGCTCTCCTATCTTGTTGATTGGAGTTGCATAATGTGATACTTTTCTTTCATGTCAGAGGAGACATTTCAAGAAGCCTGGGATCACTGGTCTCCCAGAAAGTTCACTCAAGTAAGGAGTCTGTATTTTTCAGATCATCTATCTTTTGACATATGTGTTTTATGAACATATTTTTCCTTTATGCTGGGCTTCATTAGCATGAAATCATGTGTTTACAGACCACTATGATGTTCTGTGGACTAAATTAGGTGCAGAGCAAGTTCATATTCCTCTTAGACAGTGAAACTAGTTAATCTGCACCTAGTGTTTTCTATTTAGAGTGCCTAGTGTTCTCTATTTAAAGGAAAAAGCATAGGTTCAGATCAAGAACTACATTCCCATTAGAACCAAGAGTGGATTGATTTCCCCCACCACATGACAGTATCCTTATGATACAATGGCACCATTAGTGTAAAATAATCTTTTGTCATTTGCAAGACACATATCTCTTCTGCAAAGGCCAAATAGGTGAGATGAGTATGCAAGAGTCACTGCCAATGTGTCTTTTAAGTCTTTTATGATGGCAGGAGTCTGTAGGATTACCTCAGCTGTGTGCTATGACCTATGATTTAATGTTTTGGGAAGGCAGGGAGCTCTAGTGACTTACATTTGGCCATTTTTTTTTAAAGATTTATTTATTTATGCATACAAGCACTGGGGTACAGGCCAGAGGCGTGGGGGTGGGTGAGAGGATTCACCACAGAGAGCGGGGAGCAGAACAGGCAGATCAACCGAAGTACACTGCTGAGGGGAGCAGCGGGCACAACAGGAGAGGTCTGCCGCGCCATGTGGGCCACCCCCCTGGCCGGCAGCAGGGATTGAACTCGTGCTGCAGTGGCTGCGATTTGCTTCATAGTGCGTCGCTTAACCCACTGCGCCACCAGGGAGGCCCCCATTTTTTTTTTAACTGTAATTTAAGCTCTTATTCTGTGGGTCAAAGGGAAGTATGGTTTTTATTTTTATTTTTTTTTGCCAGTTCCTAAGTAACTGTATTCAATTTGGGAAAATACTAACAAGAGCATTTTCTGGAAGCACAGGCTCTACTTGAAGATTAACTTAGTCCTTAAAGTCACTGGCTTGTATTCTGATCTGTGGGTCACAGGAAAGCTTACGTTCCCATGGATTAGCTGTAGCCTAGAGGCGGTGTCTAATAGTTCCCCAAATTATTTTCCTCTCACTAGTAGTGTATAGATATCATTGCAAAGTGGCTGCAGATTTCCTTAGAGAAGGCCTTATATATCACTTAGATGTGATGTCATTGTAGTGTCTTTTCTCAAGGGTTTATGGGTCCCCTCACTGGGCTTCAAGGCTGGGAACAACCCAAATCTGGGATTGGTTGTTGGATTTAGACTATCATGGCTGCTCATGGTATACTTTAGTTCTTTATAATAAAAGGCTTTTTTATTTTGTTGTTGTTTATTTTGATTTTATGTCAAAAAGGATCTTATGCTTTGTACTGGGAATCCCATGATCAGTTAGCACTGTCGAAGATCACCTTATTATTTACATGATTATCTTGTTGGCCTGAATGCTTATTAGCATAATCATGTTCACTTTATTTTTAGAAGTTAAGCACATCTACTAGACTTCTGTCAACCAAATATTTGTTCCTCAGAGAGTTCATTTTCAAGGTAGTGCCCCTTGCCAGAGAATAAAACTTTTCAAAGATGTTGACTTTCCATTTACCATTGCATTTTTATTTATTTAATAATTTTTTTAAAGATTTATTTACTTATGCATATAAGAGCTGGGGTACAGGCCAGAGTCCAGGGAGGTGAGAGGATTCACCAGACCGAGTGGGGAACAGAACAGGCAGACTGACTGAAACACACTGCTGAGGGCAGCAGCGGGTGAGGCAGGAGAGGTCTGCTGTGCCATGTGGGTCCCCTCCCTGGCTAGCGGCAGGGATCGAACTCGTGCTGCAGTGGCTGCGGTTTGCTTCATAGTGCATTGCTTAACCCACTGCACCACCAGGGAGGCCCTACCATTGCATTTTTAAATGGTATGCTGAAAGAAGTTTCTTCTGGGATCTTTTGAGGGCCACACGTGTGTGTGCAACTTGAAAATTATAAATGTCCACCAATTAATTTTTTATTGAAGTAGCGTAAGTAATGATGAGGAGGTAGAGGTTCACACCTCTTCAGATGTATGACACACCTACCACCAAGGCATCCGCAGTCCTTCACTGTATTCCTGTGTTCCTCCCCTCTTCTTCTGGTAGCCTCAATTCTGCAGTCAGATTTCTAGGGTTTGTTTTATACCAACATTCTTATTTATACTAAATCTTTGTATTTTTTTCATCTTCGTAATATCAGACAGCATTTTACACATCTTCATTTAGGGAATCCATCTTCACCTCTGAATCCAGGTTTCAGTGAACTAATTGAGAAAAACTTTAATCTCCAACTACTTATCTTAACACTTTGACTCCAGAATATTCAGTAAATATACTCATATCAATAACTCAGCCCAATATAAATTCATGTTTCTCCATCACTGGTCCAAGTACACTTTCAGCTGCTAAAGCTGTGTAACAAGCTATCCCATAGTCAGTGACTAAAAACATTTTTTCTCATTATTAAGCTCATGGAATCTGAGAATCAGAAATTTAGAAAGAGTATAGTAGAGACAGCTTATCTTTGTTTTGTGATTTCCAAGGCCTCAACTAGAAAGATTTGAAAGCTGGATAGGGTGGCTGCTGAGTAAAGGCCCACTTTTTCACCTGTCTGCTGACTGATGCTAGCTGCCACCTGGGACCTCAGTCAAGACCACGAATTAGGAGTCTCTTATGTGGGTGCTTGGACTTCCATGTAGTAGCTAGTCTGGATTCTAGGGGTAAAGATCCCAAAGAAAGCTAGGTGAGAATCATTGCCTTTTATGACCTAGCTTGAAAGCCATGAAATGTCACTCTATCAGTCACAATATTTGAATTCATGTTCAAATTTAACACTACATGGGATGGTAGATGTCTGACATTTTTGAAACAACCATCTGCCACAAGCGCCTTCCAAATTCATCCCCACATATCTTCCCCAGGTTTTCACTGTTATAAATTAGCAAAATCTTGCTTCTTTGAAAGCATGCATGCATGTATACATTTTTCTGTGTCAGTTTTCTTCTTCCTGGGTTGATTTTGTAGTAGGCCTCTGGAAATTTCTAATTATAAGCCTGTAGGCAATGAGGATTCTCAGGGGAGAATGACGAGAAGTAGATTTCCTTCAAATGTAATTGCCTCTGTCTAGGCCATTACCTGGAATTCAAGAAAGGCAGGAACAGTCTCATCAGGCAGATCAGGAAGAGCTGCTTTAGCAGGCATGGGGAGGTAGGTGAAATTTGAGTCTGGAGTAACATGAATCATCAGACTCCTCCCATATGTTCCATTCTAATTATTAGGGGTATGAGGAGTACTACTTTCCCCTAAATGACAACTTCATTTTCATATAAGGGAAGCAATGAGACTGTGAAATCATCTCCTCTAATTCAGCAAACCATAGGATAATACTATATGCAGTTTGAACAGCCTTGATGAGGCACTCTTTTTAGAGCATTTATAGTTCTACTGCTATAATTTACTTCAGGTCATGGTCAAATTTTGAGCCTGTTTATATCACTGTATCAGTCAGAGTTCTCCAGAGGAAAAGAACCAAAGTGTGTGTGTTTATGTACATATGTATTCACATATATATATTGACCAAATATCCAAGTACCATGACCTACTCAGGCTGACACACAAAATTAACCATTATGCTGTCTTTTTATTCTTATAAAAATTAGCAGCCTGCAGAGGGATCTTCTGTTTTTTATCCCCCCAGCTTGCACACAGGTGATCATGTGGGCCTCAAAGTCCTGCGGTGAATAGGTCCTCCATTTATAGGACCAAGTGATAATGTGAGTGACTCTCTCTTTCTACTATTGCTATGGTCTGCATTCTCTCTGCTTTTTAACCACTTTGAGTAAGCAACAGCACATTCTCGTTTCCTGAAAGGTTTGTTGTCTATTACCACAACTGCTGTTATCTACTATATTGGTCAAAGTTCTTGTTTGCAAATAATAGCATCCACTCTGGCTAGTTTTTGTTGAAGTAGATTTAATGAAGGCTATTAGGTAACTCAGACAGTAATTGGGAAGACTGGAGAAAACGGATAAGATTCCATCAGCCAAGTCCAGAGCCACACTGAAGAACCAGCTGAATAAAGGAGGTGCCACAATTGTTGCCAATTCCAGAACCATGTGGCACAACCTGCCCGAGGAGAAAATTCCTGGATGCCAACCCCAGGGGTGGAGGTGTGCCTTGGATGGTAGACCCAAAAGAAAGGCTTAGACATACTTGTGCCTTCTTTATTATAGTTTGAAAGAATAGTCATCCCTAAGTTTTGAATAACTAAATTTAAAATAGCCATGACAGTGAAGAGCTGACAATGATTTACAGATAATTAGGTAAGAATATGGGCCTCTCTCTTCAGAGCTGTGAATTAAGGGTAACCATTATAACAAACCCTTTCAGCACAGAATGCTCTGGATTGTTGTGGTAGAAAGGATTCTGAGATGGCCCCAAGATTCTGGCCCTTGTACATTCATCCTCTGAAATCCCCTCCCCTGGAGTATGGGTGGGGACAATGAGTGTAATGGGTATCATGCCCATGATTAGATGACTAACTGACCTTGACTTAGTTGCAAGGGAATTGTCCTGGCTGGGCCTGGCTTAATCAAATGAGCTCTCTAAAAGGTAAAGTGTCAGTGAAATGTTTTTCTACTGGCCTTGCAGCTATCAACTGCCAAGTGAGAGAAAGAGGACACAGCTAGAACCTGAAGGCCTTTGGCCAACAGCCAGTTAGGTGTCTGTTTCAGGGTTAATATGACAGTGTAAGGTTGGGGGAGACCTCAAGTCCTATCCCTCAGTCCTATACCATAAAAAACTAAATTCTATCAATAATCTGAGAGAGCTGAGAAGTGGGTCCCTAGCTTGTGAGAGACCCTTGCAGACAAGCTAGTGTGCAAACTAAACCTCTGAACTGTTGAGAGTGTGAGGGAAGCAATGGCATTATTTCAGTCACTAAATGTGTGATGATTTATTATACAGCAATGGAAACAATTTAGCTATGGAGCTGTCATTGGGAGAATATTTGATCCCATAAAATGCCTTTCCAAATCTCTTTACTTTGGATATGAGCTAGAAATGGAGATTTTCTCAGAGATATGAGACAAGAAAAGAATAAGCTCAACAATTCATCAAAGAACCCACTGAATACCTCTTTTCTTCTGATATGGGATTCTAATACTCTGATTAGTGATTTAGAGACATAAATTCCAGGTTTGGGGATTAGTCAAAAGGCCTACTTCCAAGTCCTAATAACTGCTACAGAATTTGGCCCATTATTAACACAGTTCAAGTAGTAACTATTAATCACCCATACAGATATTAAAAAAAACTAATCGTTATTAATATTTTTCATACTTTTTTCAATTCTATAGTTCAGTGGTTCCCACTGCTCCCTTTATTAAATATAAAACTCCATTCACTGTGTGAACTATAACACATACATATTCCTGTGCACAATAATTCTTCATGTTAAAACACCCAAAACTTTATGTACCTCAAGTCAATTTCCAGAGGAAAAAAAATCTTGTGCATATCTTCTTTCCCATGTCCAAATTAATTTTACTGAAATATAGGGAGAGTGCATGGTAGTTTTATTATGTTTATCTATCTTGATAACTGGATTATATTCTCAAATGACTGATCAACAGATGGTTTTGATTTCAAATATTGTTTGAAAATATCTAATGACTATATACCAGAATGTTTAACCATGCTTTAGTAGACCTAAACCAGTCTTTAAGATTCAAGATATTGAAAAACTCTATATCCTCTGCTATTGTTACTGATAACTTTTAAGTTAGAAATTGTATTTGTTATGGGGATGAGAAATACACATGGTACAAAAATTAAAAAAAAATGTAAAATATATATAAAATTTAAAAAAAAACAGAAATTGTATTTGTTTCTGAGTAAAAGAACCCAGTAAAACAGAAGCTGGAACAAATTAAGCCTTCAATTTTCAACAGTAGGAACTGTGTGATGTCTGGAATTGGGCTTCATGGGATTGGTTTGGTGGCTCCCTGCTACCAGTATAATCCAGGTTCCTTCTGTGCTTCTTCCATTCAACCATCTTTAGTATGTGCTTATTGCTTCACAAGCCCAAGTTCACAGCATGACTTCAGGCATCACATCTACTCTCTAAGGTTGAAAAAGAGAAAAGGCAAAAGAAAATATATGTTAAATGAATCTGTACTGCTTCTGAAAAGTTTCCCTGAAAGTCCCACCCATGACATTTACTTCTATTTTATTCTTCAAAACACATGCCCATTTCTATTTGCAATGGGTTATTGCTAAGAAATCGAATTAGGTTTTGCTTTTTAATCAATCACTTTGCTGTTTCAATGTGCAAGAAGGTGCGAATGGAGGAAGTCATGAATTTTTGCCACGTAGAGCAACAGACAACAATTAGCATCATTTAAAAAAGAAAAGCACTTTGGGCTATCCAACTCTGAATTCATAAGCAGCAAAACTATTTCATTTCAGTGGTAGAACTGGATACTGTAAAAACAATGCTACAATACAGCACAATAGTATTGTTTTGGCAGTAGGCAGTTATAAAAAATCTTTGGAATTATTCAAAGAAAACAGAGAGTTATAAATAAGTTCCATTGGAAGAGATGGCCAAAATCCAATGTAACTTTTGTGGGTTCTTTGTTAACTGTCAACTCTCATTAAATACAGATTTGGTGGATAAGTATTTCAATACTTTTTTTTTCCTAAAAAAGGTTAACATTAGTATTCTACTTCTTGGGGATATTTATATCACAATAAAACAGATGTTGTAAAGAAAAACTATAATAGATGAATGACATTATGAAAATTTCCATGTTACAAATGTAGCATTTTAGTTCAGGATATTGACAGTGGGAGAGGGTGTGTGTGTGTGTGTGTGTGTGTGTGTGTTGGGGGTGGGGGGGAGATAGGAAACACATGGTAACTGTGTTACTTAAAACTATTGTTGAAAAATAGATACATTAGAAAGAATAAGAGAGAAAATTTTCAGCACTAAGATTTGCTCTTTAAAAGTGAAGATACCGGGCTTCCCTGGTGGCGCAGTGGGTTAAGCAACGCACTGTGAAGCAAACCGCAGCCACTGCAGCACGAGTTTGATCCCTGCTGCCGGCCAGGTGGGGGACCCACATGGTGCAGCAGATCTCTCCTGCTGTGCCCGCTGCTCCCCTCAGCAGTGAGTGTACTTCGGTTGATCTGCCTGTTCTGCTCTCTGCTCTCTGTGGTGAATCCTCTCACCCCCCCCCCCCCCCCCCCCCCCCCCCCCCTGTGGGGCACCCCCCCCCCCCCCCCCCCCCCCATATCTCTGGCCTGTACCCCAGTGCTTGTATGTGTAAATAAATAAATCTTTAAAAAAAAAAAAAAGTGAAGATACCATTTTCTTGCAGACAAGACTGTTGATCAACAGGGAATAATCTGATTTTCACATATAGGCTCAGTGCAGTTGGATAATTTATTTTTCCCTCTGAGGAAGCAAGTTAGTTTCAGTGTAGTACAATTTTGGGTGGGAGGGAAATGATGAGTGAAAATATGAATACTCACACTTCATCAACAACTGTCATTGAACATACCCTCAACAGAAAAATCTCTAGAAGAAGGCATTTTTCATGCCTGCTAATGTATACTTAGCCTGCTAACAAGTATGTAAAATATATTTGTGCTTTGGGTTTCCTTGTTTATAAAATGAGAAAAATAATTTACCTGCTTCATAAAGTTGTAAGAATTGGAAGAATTAATATGTGAATGCCATGTAGAATGGCAGTGGTACATAGTAAATGCTATGTGAATTTGCTATTATTAGTTATTAAAACAAATCCAAAAATAGGGTGAATAACACCAATTCTTTGGATGTAGTTAGTGTAGGATTGTCAAAAGGTGATTTATTCTTTCTGGTGGGAATGAGAAATGGTGGTTTAAAATTAAATTTCTGCCTCCTGGTGTTTTTGTTGGCAATGATAAGGTCAGTTCACTTTTATTCATGTGTGAGTCTTAGCAGGACTGTTGGAAAAGGGTGAGTGAGCTGGTTGCATTCCCTGAGTGGATAGGAATTAGCACTCATTATCTGGACCCTCTATGTTCTCTCCTTATTTGCAAAGCCTCTTTAATCTTTTTGGTTATAAATTTTTGCCTGTAAGATTCAAGACTATACATTCCCTCCTGAACTTACTAAAGAGAAAGGAAGAAGGAAATTGTTGCTTGAGAAAATGAGCCATACTCAAGCTCTTTTTTTTTTTTATTTCATACTCAAGCTCTTAAGGCTAGGTTGAATCCACTGTTGAGGAAGAACCTGACAGATGATTGGCTAGCACAGCACTACCTTTTTTTTTAAAGATTTATTTATTTATGCATACAAGCACTGGGGTACAGGCCAGAACTGTGGGGGTGAGAGGATCCACTAGAGACAGAGTGGGGAGCAAAACAGGCAGATCTACTGAAACACACTGCTGAGGGGAGCAGTGAGCGCAGCAGAAGAGGTCTGCAGTGGCTGGCTGCAGTGGCTGAAGTTTGCCTCATAGTGCGTTGCTTAACCCTTTGTGCCATCAGGGAGGCCTGCACAGCACTATCTTAACAGGAGACAGGAGATGTAACAGTAACTATTCTAAACAAGGAAACTGCCAAAGGACATAAACTAAAGTATCACATTTCATAATTTGACATCACTAGTCTGTTATAAATATACATGTCTGACAAAGGCATCTTTAAATGGTGGGTTGCTGGATCCACAATCTAGCTGTGCCTCTTACTGTTATGTCTCTTTGAGGAAGCTGGCATCTTTGATGATGGTCACTGTGTTTCACAGAATTCCACCTAAACATCTGTAATAGACTCCCCAAAATACATGGGCTTAAACAAAGTGGGCGCAGGAAGCAGGGCTTCCCTGGTGGTATAGGGGTTAAAATCACAGCACTATCCAGCTATCACCAGCCACTGTGGCATGAATTCAATCTCCAGCCAGGGAGCTGACCTACATGGCACAGCAGACCTCTCCTGTCTCACCAGCTTTTCCCTCAGCAGTGTGTTTCAGTAGGTCCACCTGTTCTGCTCCCTGCTCTGTCTCTGGTGAATATTCTCACCCTTCCACTGCCTGCACCTCTGGCCTACACCCTAGTTCTTGTATGCATGAATAAATAAAAATAAATATTAAAAAAATAAACAAAATGGGTGCTATTTCTTTCTCTGCTGACATGCAGAGATAGGTAGTTCATCTTTGGGTTTAAGGTGCTTGCTTTTGTTCTGGTGTTCTGTAGCCAACAGGAAGGAAGTAAAAGACTAGGAGCAGTTCCTCAAAATGGTCACATATCACTTTCTCACAGTCCAATGGCCAGAGCTAATGACCACATGACCTCCTTTAGCTGCAAGAGTGTAGATGTAATGGTCTTTACTTAAGTTGCCATGTGTCCAGCTAAATTCTATCACTATAGAAGGGAGAATGGAAATGGAGAGGTAATAGGCAATGTGACTTATCTGCCGTAACCACATCACAGTATTTATGAGAGAATAAAATCACAACCTAGGAGAAAAGGCACAAGACTGGTTTTGATTCCATTTTTATGGTGCCACCAATATACTTTGGAGCAGCTCACTCAGCCTGATTGTTCTGAGTGAGCAAGCATGTACGACAGCAAGGGTATTGGACTCAAGTAATCTATATTCCTTTGTATAATTGTATATTCCTTTGTATAACTGTATTGTATAATTCCTTTGTATAATTGTATTGTATAATTCCTTTGTATAATTGTGTGGCAGCATTGGGTTGGCTTTAGGAAATAGAAATTTTGCTTCTTCTTGAGGCTTTGTGTGCCTGTGGTATATGGTTGTGTTCTGTTCATGTGCTGTTGTTTAAAAGTGGCTCAGAGATGAGCAGGAATCAAGGGGAAAAAAATAATAACATCAACACAACAAAAATAAACAGATAACTACAAATCAGAGACATTCTATAGGAAAGAGGGAGGGGTTGGGATCAAGGCAGGGATAGGAAGAGCACAAGGGACTATGGTGATGGTGCACGGGTGAATTGATGGTAGAAATTCTATGGGAACTACACGTAGTAAGGAAAGCAAACATTTTTTTTTAAAGATTTATTTATTTATGCACACAAGAGCTGGGGTACAGGCCAGAGTCCGGGAGGTGAGAAGATTCACCAGAGACAGAGTGGGGAGCAGAACAGGAAGACTGACTGAAACACACTGCTGAGGGCAGCAGTGGGCGAGGCAGGACCTATGCCACGTGGGTCCCTCCATGGCCGTAGGCAGGGATCGAACCCATGCTGCAGTGACTGCGATTTGCTTCATAGTGCGTTGCTCAACCCACTGCGCCACCAGGGAGGCCCGGAAAGCAAACATTTTAAGAAAAAATAAAAAATTAACAAAAAAGAAAAAAAAGTGTCCCAAAGATGAGCAGGAGCAGGAGAGAGGAAATAAAGGAATAACATCACTGTACACTTGCAGAGTGAACCGGAAAGAGACAGGATGTGGAATCCTGGAGCCTACCCTAAACCGTCCCCAAGTCCTCCATTCCCCAGTATGTGTGGTTGTCTCACAGTGTTGTCATGGATATCTTGTACCATGGAATATCCTCAGTGTGCATGCATGGTTTGCATGTGTGTGTTTGTGAGGATCCACATGGGTGTCATTGGAACAAATTTTAGGGTAAAAAGAGTTCAGTTCCTCCATGGGTAAAAGGTGAGTGAAGGAATGTGGAGGGGGACTCTTGGAAGATTTCAAGATTAAGGCTAGTATCTAGGGTTTGTTTGCTCAGGGGGAAATTCCTATCATGGATTTAAAATTCCTTTTCCTTAGTCTCTGGAAAGAATCATATTCAACCTCCAATTGTACATATATTCCCTTTAATTATCTCCCAATCTTCATGACAGTTTGTTCTCAGAATAACTTTGAAGAGTGAAGTAGGTTCTTAAAGCCTGATAGGATACTGAGAAGCCCAGTATTCTCAGTGACACTTTCTCTTGAGGTCAGCATTGCCAAAGCTGCTTTATTCCAAAGTGTCATCGAGCCCCAGAACCCTAGCACCCTAGGAGCCTGGTAGCAAAGCAATCAGAAGAGACTAAGGCAGAAGGGTGTGGAGTCAAGTTCTGTGGAAAGATGGTTACAGCCACGTGGTTTTTGAAAAGGAAATGAAACAAGACCCAGATTTGGAAAGAGAAATATTTAAATATTTGTTTTTCCTAAAACAAAATGGGGGAGGCAAATCTCATATCTAAGTGGGGAAGGTAAGTTTACGTGTTAGAAGAGATGGTGATACTAGCAGACTCGAGGCTGGGCTATTTTCAGGGAGCAGACACCTGTGTTGCACAAATAAAGGGAGACAGGATGGTAAGTCTGGAATATGGAAGTTGGCACTGTGGACAGAGCTCATCTTGGAGCCCAGGCTGCCAAGAAGGGAGTGCTGGGGCAGAAATGGGTCAGCAGTCAGTAGTGGTCATTGAGGGAGCAGATCACATTATCAAGCTTCCTACTGAAACAAGTCAAATATGACACTATAGGGCGAGGTAGCTTGAAAAACTCGTGGTTATCAAAAGTGAAAGTTTTTTTTTGGTTGATATTTTTTCATTGTGCGGAGAACTGATACTCCCTGATAATGGAGAAGAGAGAACACTTTTCTGACAATTTTCTCTGGTTTGTAGTTGCCACATGACCCACAAAGTTATACTCATTCCTGTCCCTGTAAGAGGCCATCCTTGGCTCATTCCCTTCAGGAAGTATCTCCCAAGATTCACTGACAAAAAGAATCATCTGGGTTTCACCCCCAAGTCAATTGAATCAGAATCTGAAAAGAAGGGAATCCAGGAATCTGCCCTTAACTCTTCACCACGCACATTTAGAAAATATGGTGCCCTTTAAGCAGTGGAGCAACACTAGGCTTTCTGGTAGGTTCTGTATGCAGTAAGCAGGACGGGATATAGGAAACTGAAATCCAAGCAGAAAGGAAAAGTTAAACTGAAATGAAACACATAGAAACTCAGAGAAGTAAACCCATGTTAGTGGATTTTCTAGTACTTTGCCCTGGTCATTTTGCTCTCTGGGTTTCTGCCTCTTGACATGTGAAATGATGGATTTGCCTAGTTTTGGACCCTGTTGGGTATCTCTGAGGGGAAGGCCCCGTTAGGCATATTACAGTCTCCTTTGCAACCAAAGCACACCTGCTTGGGTTTGATTTGTTTATTGGGTTTCTATATTAGATTTCATTTAAATAAAGTACTCAGTAAGGCTTTGTCAAAGTTTGAAAACTAGTAAAGTGATTTCTCAGGTCCTTATAGTTCTTGGATGTTAAGTGTGTCTGCAGTAGCAATGCCAACAAGACAGATCTTTAGCACAGAAAGAGTACCAGGGGCCCTAGGAAGCGGACCACATTTTGAGGCCTAGTTTTTTTCTAATATTGACTCTTGCTGTTCAGACCTGCTGGTTTCCTTGTTGTGGGCTGACATTTAACTGGAAAGGAAATAATTGTGGTATCTCCATTAGTACAGCAACTCAAAGACAAAAATCAATCGCAAAGGTTTTTTGTCATTGTGTAGGCATCAAAGTAACTGGTTAATTCTCTGAATTTCCCCTTTTCACTAGTTATTTTATTATCAAGTAGTTATAATGACATGTGAGTCATGTTGACTGACCTGGTATAAGATCAGCTATGCATTTGAAACCAGATGTAGCCAGTGGCAAGCCATGTGCCTGGTGGGAGAAGTCGTCAAAGTTCAGAGATGCCACTTCTCTAGTTGGATACCGCAAGCTAGTACATCTTTAGAAGCAAGCATCTGTTTACAAATTAATGTAACCTTTGCCCTCCCACTCACTCTTCAATTCACAGAAGAAGACTGATAAGTATATGTGGCAAAACTTGGGTTCAAGTCCAGTTCTGTATTTACTGTGCTCTTTGGACAAATCACCTATCTTATCTAAAGTGGGGATAATATCACTTTGCAGCACTGCTTAAGGATTAAATAAGATAATGCATATGAAAGCATTTTGTAAATAGCACAAAGTCTTACAAATATAAAGGTGCATTTATCATAATGAATAATGGCATCATATTCAAGCAAACAACATTAGGAAAAAAACACTGTTACATTCACAAGCTATACAAATGCTTTTATACATAATCAGACAAATGCATTTATTAACACATCCATTTGTTCATTCACTCACTCACTAGTTCCCGTTTATTCGACACCAGTCCCTGTGTGAGATAAGAAGTAAATTAAGGGGGAATGGATAGATTAAAAAAAAATACATCTAGGGTTTTTTGATCATATAGTTCTACATCAATTGAGCCAGTACTTTGTTCCAGGAACTAGGTTTTTCCCTATGGAAACAGATCATTCAGACCTTATTTCTCCTTTGTAAGGCTCATGGTCACAGAAGGGAGAGAGTGACTCACTAAGTCTGATAAATCCAGAAGGCTGTTGAAGGTGGCCCCCAGCTTGGAAGTGGATGCTGAATACAGACTTTATCTTCCAAGGCTACTTTCCAGACTGTTCATTGCTCCCTCCACCCCTCACTTAACCACATTCATTCACATCTTGCTTGGATTCTCAAGAGTCACCAAGACTAATTGGCTCAACTCCAGCGCCATGGGCGAGTGTGCTGGGGAGATGTGGTGAAATGTGGGTGATTATGGAGCCTTCACTATGGGTGTCAAAGGCATAGAGACTTCTAGGCCATCAAGGACTTTTCCCCCTGTTGAATCTGACAACAACTGAGAAGTACTCTCAGTGCTGTGAGGAAATAACTTTAAATAGGAGAAATAAATGGATCCAGGGTGCCTGTTAGAGTTAACTGACTCCCCACGCCCTTTGATACCTGTATTATATTATCTCATGCTACACCCAGGCATTAGTCTTCCACACACTGATGACTTATACTTATACACAGTTAATTATAAACTTGCTTTTCTTGTTTTTAATAAAGGTAAATAAAAACAAATGTAAGCTTGGCCATATAATCCCCTTCAGGAAGGCTGAAAGTGGATAGTAACTGCTAGAGTTTTCCAACGTAAGTAAAGTTCTTTCCTTTGATCTCTCTCATTTCTCTCAAAAAATATAGACAATGAAGATTAAAGTTTCCTTCCCCCCATGCCCTTTGAGTGCTCCTCTAGCCTCCCCTTTTCCCTCTTTCTGAAGGGCTTTTAGGTCAGACAAGAACATTGCACATATTTTGCAATCCTAAGAGATCAAACAAGGATAAAGGGCGGGGTTTCCTGCTTGGGGAACCCTCTGATGCCAGCAGCCTGACCTCTGAGCTTCTGTAAGCCTCCTTGGCATGTGACCCTGCCATTCTCCATGCCTCTGACTTTAATTAGGTCCAGTGACTCCTGTGGGGGTGCACCTGGTGTGGATTTTTCCTCTCTGTTTTAGACGATCAGGCATCACGTGGTGTTTCTGTGAGTGCCTCGTGGTCTGTTTGGTAATGATTCCTTGGAGAAAGGTTACTTCCTCTTCCACAACCTCCTGGGAGGCAAAAGTCCTTTTATTCTGGACACTGTTTTGCAGGGGCCTCTGGTGACCTTCCATGGTCCTTTGTAATCTTCATTTGTTGGTTTATCTGGTTGTTTTTATGGCTCTTGGATACAGAAGAAATATATGTTCTTTGCTGTTGTTTAATACTGTAACATTGGTATAACATACTTACTACTCTAAAATACATATTTTAAAATTTCCTTGGTAGTAGATATCCTTACAGTGGCATAAAGATCATATGAAAAAATTTAAACTTGTTTAGGTCTTGTATTTCTTCTGACAAAACACCTTCACACATTAATAATCTTATAATAAATCTTATAATAATACCAAGACTAAGGTTATATTGAAAAAACCATGATCCCCCTCATACCACAATAATAATAATAATAATGACAACTCACATTTGCTTAAATAACAGCTTAGAAAGTACTTCCCTATAAGTCACCCTTTATACCCTCATACCATTATCAATTTTTAAGTAGAAACCAGAGGCTCAGTGAGGCCAAGAGATTTGCTGAGGATCACTCAGGGGGTAAAGGAGGAACAAGGATTTGAAGCCAGCTTTCTCACTGTAGAGCCACAGAGGCTGCAAGATTCTTGCAAATTTTCTACATTTCTCTGAAATTCATGGGAGTTGGGCAAGGCCACATGTTGATAAACTTATAGGAGCAGGCATTGAGGTCATTGGTTTAGTCATCTTGCCACCTGTAATTTTGTGACCCTGAGTAAATCTCTTAACTTATCCAGACCTCAGGTTCCACATTTCTAATAGGAAGAGCTTGGGCAGACTAGTGCTTGTCAGTGGGATGACTTCACACATAACATTTCAAAGGTTATGTAAATGCCTCACTGTCTCCATGGAGGTAGAGGCTAAACTTTGACCATTTTTAAGTCCTGTTTTCAAATTTTTGAGTTCATCTAAATAACTTCCTAGTTTGACTGTTACAAAGGTGAACTTTCAATGTACTGTAGGAGAAACCAGATCACTACACGGAACCAACATAGAGATGTTGAAAACTAGTTTTGCAATATTGACCCCTCACCCATTTTGGAATATAAAAGGATTAATGTTGAAGTGGCCAATAGTAGATAGAAATTGGGAGATTTCTTTAGAGAGAACTGTCAGTGTGCTGTTAGTAGCTTTTATCCAGGAGAAAGGAAAGGGAGGGGGTGCTTTCTCCTTACTCCTCGATTAAAGAATCTGGCTTCAGGGAGACCACTAGGAGAATTTAATTTGTGTCTCCCACAATTTGAGGAGATCTAGGGGACCTGTCTGTATCTTACTCTCCCTTAAGAGACCTAGAACAAAGGATTATTGAAGCAGTCCATGTTGAGGGGAGGACTGTGGCTAGGATGAGCTAGCTTGGAGTTGCCTTAATTCTTACCTGAGAGTTATCCAAGCTAAGGAGACCTCAGATAAAAAAAGTAAGGACTGATGGAAGACTCGTTAGTCACCATGGTGAAGACATTCACTTACCTTTGTAATAGGGATAGCAAATGAAAGTCCACAGAAATGAATGAATCTCCTCAGAAACTGTGACAACCTATGAGTCCAGGACAAAGTCCTTTATACAGTTCCTAAGCACAGAAAGCACAGTGCCACTTGTTTGGTAAGATTTTTCTTACCCATTTGCCTCCCCTTTTCCTCCTGATCCTTTAGTCCTGGTATGTCAGAAACTCCATTAATGTGGTAAAGCACGTAGAAGAAAAAGATGGGAAGCTAAAGAACAAACAAGCCCCAAGCCCTTCCCTATAGCTTGGGCACAGCGCCAAGCTGTCCTCATCTGGGAAGGGAGAAGCATAAACTTTGAAAGGAGCTCAGAGTTTTGGTTATATTGATTTGTAAGACTAATAACTAATTTGAACTTGTTTGGGGAATGCAACTAGAGAAATATTTTCTTGTTTCTTGTTTAAATCTGAAAGGTAGCAGAAAAGACTGTCACTGAATTATATCCAAAGGAAAGGAAACACCAGCCCCAAAGAATGACCACATACAGCCAGTAAGGAGAAAGGAATAAGGCTATTTTCATCCTTTCATGGATGTTGAATAGTGAACATCATAGTTGCATCTAAGTAGTTAAAATAAATGCTATTTTTCTTAATTCCTGACAAATTGTTTTGAAAAGGTCCTTCAATTTCAAAAGCTTAAAAATCACAATCAGAAGTTATTAATCTTTACATGACTCAGGACCCCCTTTTTGTTTTCCTTCTTTATATATTTTGAACCTTTTTCTTAGCAAATAAAATTATATATACCTTACCCATAGTTGTGTCAAATGAAGCTATGTAAGCATAGAACTGTAGAAGCAGGGGCCTCCCTGGTGGTGCAAGGGGTTAAGTTACAGCACTATGAAGCTATCTACAGCCACTACAGCATGAGTTAGATCCCCGGCCAGGGAGGTGACCCACATGGCACAAAGACCTCTCCTGTCTCACCCACTGCTCCCCTCTGCAGTATGCTTCAGTCTATTCACCTGTGCTGTTCCCCACTTTGTCTTTGGTGAATCCTCTCATCCCTGCACCTCTGGCCTGTACCTTTGTTCTTGTATAAATAAATAAATCTTTTAAACAAAACAAAACTGTAGAAGCAATATGTACCACCTTCACCTTGACTGACAACCTAATAGTGACTATAGCCTGATAATAGTTGACACCCCACCATACTCCCGTCCCCAGTTTTATCAGAGGAATGCCTATGGTATCATCTACAGCCAGTCATGGCTTTTGAACAACATGATATTCAGTTGCCAGACTGAATTGATATAATTCTAGCCTAAAGCAAAGAGGTACGATGTAATTAATGTGTGTAAGTAAATATATGGTGCATGTACACTTGTCTTTAGAAGTTTAAAAGTATTGAAAATAGCCTCAGGATGTCTTGCTCACTTACAGATTTTCTAAGCATCCAGGTATTATAGATTGCAGAGTTTCACAATAGGCCTTTCTACAAATATTATTGTGCCTAAATGATATTCACTTAAAATAGAATTTTAAGTTCTATTACTCTAAAGATGACTTCATGTTAAGTAAACCTCAAGATCACAAAAAGGGATAGCATTATGAAAAGTATTAAAAAAGTAAGAAAATTATAGAATATGACAAGTTTTTTGTCTTTTTTTTTAAGTTTTTTTGTCTTTAAGTAGAAAATTTTATTCCCAGTTAATTGAATATAAGGACTTCAGAAGAATCAAATTCAGGTGTTATGGTTTACAAGTGATGAAGCAGCTCTATATTAATCATCTCAGCATTAATTCCTCCAACTGTCAAATTATGTTGTTTTCAGAATACAAACTGAGCATTAAAAGGTGCCACCTTAATTAATTTTTAGGACTTCTTGGTCTCAGAGAATCCAACATAAACTTCCATATGCAAGAGGGGCAGCTTATTGGAAGGATATTGTTATTTTGGTTTTTTTTTTTCCCATAGAATTCTAGGAAGCATTGAATAATCAAGACACAGATAGTAGAGATGCAGCTGGGATATGATAGCTTGGAGCCAGGGACTGGAAGGTCATCAGGATTCTTCACAATCTCATGTCTGTCTCTGGATGTTGGCTTTGGGAGTGGTCTCTCATTTCAGACAGGCTTATTCTGTTTGGTGGAAGACATGTTTGCCAGAAGCACTTTTTTCAAATCTAAGTGTGGAGTCCCTGAGGAGACATTAGTTCATCTCATATTTCAGGTCACAAGTCTCAAAAAGATTGTGGCTCAGCTTAGGTGTGTTGCTAACCTGGGCATGAAGTAACAAGAGCCAGGGAGCAGCAGCTGAAGGTCTGCTGAAGGTCTGCATATGGCATTCCTGTGGCAAAACCATAGATGAGAAGTGGTGAGGCGTGGTAGGGGTGAGGAGGGAATCATTTCTCAGAAAAGATGTGCTGGACAGATAATTGTGTAGCTATATGGCTCCATATATACCCTGGTGCCTGTCATCAGAACCCCCATGCCCTGGTTGCTTATTGTATACTCTAGTGCATGGGAGAGTGAGCCTATACTAATGGAAACTCCATAATGCATTTGGAATATGAACAATATTCTTTGCAGGTCTGGATTACACATGGCAGTGGTTTGTTCTTCATCTCCTATGTGAAGAGTCAAACTGGCTAGAAAAGAAGTATGAGTGAGGATAACTCATGACCTAGATGAAGAGAGGGCATCTCAGTGTCTGCATGATTTCCTTGCATAATTTACAACTAGATAAGGATGAGGGTTTTGACTGAACTTTTATCTGTAACTACCTAACCTTCTACCTTCCCAGGCAGGCCAGTTTACAGATATCTCAACCCCTCTTCCAGGTGGGAGGAGAAGTGAAAAAAGGTATGGGAAGGAAAAGCAACAATTCTAAGAATGAGAAAAAGGAATTGTTTGGTGTTCAGGCAGGTGTCAAGTGTAGTCTGACCTTTATAACTCTAAATGGGTATGCAATTGTAAGACTGAAATTCTGTTTTTTAAGAAAAGGGCACTGTTTGAATTTTCAGTAATCATTTCTCTTTACTTTTCTTAGTATTTCTGGAAGCAAGGTCATATTTCAGCAGTGCTAAAGGAAATGTTCACCCCACCCATCCCCTAAATCCCTCTGCCTTTCTGTGCTCTTATTTTATAAGAGGAAGCAAACATTCAAAAGACTAGTTTTGGTGATCACTCTAGAATAAAAATGACAAATTCCAAGGGCTAGGAGAAATTCTTCCTTTTTTGCTTTGTAATGGTAGTAGCTTGTTGGGTGTTTAGAAGCCATAATGACCAATTTTAGGTGTCAACTTGGCCAAGTCATGTACCCAAATAGTTGTTAAAACATTATTCTGAATGCTTCCTTAAGGTGTTTTTTAAAATGCAATTAACATTTAAACTGGTGGAATTGATTGCCCTCTTATTTGGGTGGGTCTATTCCATCAGTGGAAGGCCTGAGTAGAATAAAGACTGACCTCTTCTGATAGAAGTGAATAGAGGTTCCAGATTTTTGGAACAATTTGTGGTGGGAGCATGTATGAATGTGTAGGGATGTGAGGGGGGAGTGGATGCGTTTGGTAGATGCCTAAGGTACTTGAAAGGAGTTACAGGAATATTTTATTGGGAAAGGTTTATATGGTCTTTATTACCAACTTAAGATTTAGGCCTTTTGTGTAAAGGCAAATAGAAGTCAATGTAGACTTTTGAATGAGGGGGTAAAATATGTAGAGGGAAAGAATGAAACTAGAATACTGCCTTTCACCATGCACAAAAATCAACTCAAAATGGATTAAGGATTTAGACATAAGACCTGTAACCATAAAATTACTA
>JAGFMF010011830.1:315286-350791 GCA_019455555.1 Galemys pyrenaicus | reverse complement strand
ACCAGTCCAAGACCAAAAAGCAAGCACAGTTTTTTCACATGTCCCTCTGCTCCACGTGCCTCCTCCAGGTCTCCTTGCTGTTCTCCATCTTCCCTTCTTTCCTTCTCTCTTCTCTGCAAAAATCTTCTTATCCTCAGCTCCACCCACTTAGGGTGGAACCAGGATTTTGGGAACTTCCCCTTTTCCTGGAACCACCCTGTTACAGAACTACAAGTTAACATTTCTTCTCCTCTAGGGTATTTCCTAAACTATCCCTTTAAAGTTATAAAAAAGGTTGTGAAGACCATTTAAAGGTATTTTCCTCCAATTTTCTGTGTTGTAAATTGAAAATATTGTCATTTTTTTCATATCCTTTATCAATTGCTGTTTGTTATTATAATGTCTATTTCTATTTTCAAGTATTTAAATTTATGTTTCTATTCTTTACTATTTCCATAGTTTTAGTATAGACTTAATTGTTTTTTTTTTTAAGATTTATTTATTTATGCACACAAGAGCTGGGGTAGAGGCCAATGTCGGGGGAGGTGAGAGGAATCACCACAGACAGATCAGGGAGCAGAACAGGCAGGTCGACTGAAATATACTGCTGAGGGGAGCAGCGGACGACAAGGCAGGAGAGGTCTGCTGCGCCATGTGGGTCACCTCCCTGGTCGGTGGCAGGGATCCAACTCGTACTGCAGTGGCTGCGGTTTCCTTCATAGTGCTTTGCTTAACCCACTGAGCCACCAGGGAGACCCTGACTTAATTGTTTAAATGGAAATGTTCCCAACCATTTCTTTACTCTTCTTCATCTCTTTTTGGATTTAATTGTCTGATGTTTTTTTCAATGGGTATCAGTACCATTTTCCCCAGTTCTATAATGTTTGAAAATACCTGCCATTGTCTTTATAGTAGAAAGATACCATGATTAAATCAATGCTTCTAAGTAATAGCCTCTTTTTACTATACTTCTGTGTATATTACTTTCTAGTCTCCTGCCATTGGATGAGATGAAAACAGCCTGAATTTTTTTAATTTGATCCTTATAATTGTATTAGTCAGAGTTCTCCAGAATATACATATTCTGGAACACTTTTCATCCATCCATCCATCCATCCATCCATCCATCCATCCATCCATCCATCCATCCATCCATCCATCCATCCATCTATCTATCTATCTATCTATCTATCTATCTATCTATCTATCTATCTATCTATCTATCTATCTATCTATCTATCTATCTATCTATCTATCTATCTATCTATCTATCTATCTATCTATCTATCTATCTATCTATCTATCTATCTATCTGTCTGTCTGTCTGTCTGTTTGTCTGTCTGTCTGTCTGTCTGTCTGTCTGTCTGTCTGTCTGTCTGTCTGTCTGTCTGTCTGTCTATCTATGCATTGGCTTATGTGATTCTGGAGGTTAAGAAGAACCAAGATCTGCAGTTGGCAAGCTGGACACAGAGGAGCCAATGTGAAACTCTTTCCAGTCTAAGTCTGAAGCCTGATAACTAGGGAAGCTGATGATGTAAGTCCCAGTCTGAAAGCCAGTGCCTTCAAGAACTAAGAAGCTACTGTCTCAATTTCAGTTCAAAGACTGGGGAAAGAAGAATCCTAGCTCAAATAGTGAGACAGGAGGATTTCCCTCTTACTCAGCTTTTTGGTTCTCCTCAGGTCTTGAACTAATTGATGACCACCCACATGAGAGAAGACAGTCTGCTTTATTCAGCCCACCAATTCAAGTGTTAATCTCATCCAGAAATATCCTCACAGACACACCCAAAATAATGCTTCTCTCAGTATCTATGCACCATGTGGCCAAGTCAACTGGACACATACATTTAACTATTGAAGGAATAATATGATTTCCTGGACTTTTAGAAAATTCTTTCTTTGTCCTTGGTGGTCAGTAGCTAATTAAGGTAGTGTCTATGCTGAGCCATCTGAATCAAATTTTCTTGAAACTAATTTTCATAGTCATTTTTTGGTACACTTGGGGTGTGGGTGAAGGGGAGATTTTTGCTATTATCTTTCACCATAGCTGCTGCTTCATTGTCATTCCTCCAGCACAGACAACAACTACCATTATTTTGGATTTAATATTTTCTTTTTAGTGTACTTCAAACTGAATCTATATTTTGTCTTAAAAAATTTCATATTCAGTGGTAGCTATTCTTCCTTGCCATCTCTCATTTGTCAACTAGTTCTGTGATTATATAGTTTTTGTTAAATCTTCCTTTTGATTTCATTCTGTTATCATTTTATCTTTGAACTCATACATTATTGAATTCCTGTTCTCCTTAATTGGCGTTATGGCACGAAGGACATGTTAATGAATCGTTTTAGATCTTTTCTCTCCCCTTCCTTCCTCATGTATGTTTTCACAGCTCCCATTACATACATTTTCATTCTGTTCTTGCTTGGGCAGTTCTGTTCAGGCTTGTCTGTGTTGTGGTGTGGAAGATGTCTTGATTTGATTCCCACAAAACCCAATGTGATTTCTTCTTGGAGCAAGGCTGAAGCTTGCTTACATTTTTTTTTTTGAAACTAATATGATTTTGGAGGCCTGCTCTTAGGGCTAATAGCTGAGTTGGACCAACTTTTTCTTGTTTCTTTCAGAATCCTCTCTTTTTCTTGAGCCATTACTTTGAGAAATATGGCAGTGGGTAGTACCTCTTAACCTGTTTTGTTTTTTTGGTGAATCTGTGCTTATGGGTTGTTCTAAAATCTGTATGTGCTCTTATTTTATGTATTATGGGAAAGAAATTCCTTTCTCTGTTTCATTTCACATATGTTTAGAAGTCTTAATTGAGAATTGGTTATAAAATGTTAGCATGTAAAAATTCTCATTCTCATTATTGAATATTTGTTTGTGGTGATCATCATAAAGGTGGTTAGATAAAAGGTTTTTAAGACTGGGATCTAAGATGTGGGGTACTATCTTATTAAACTATGGTTTTCCCAGCATTTACATTTCTGTTTGAAAAGGGCGAAGGAGAGAACGTAGTGTGAAATGTGTTTTTAGCATATTCTATTTTTCATTTCTCATCTCCATTGAGAACTAAAAGGTTTATACATTCACTTATCTGAAGACACGTTACTAAATTTCTTTTATAGGGCTATGTTTTCATAAATATTGATAAAATGTTCAAGCAGCCCTTGCATAAAAAGTGAATAGTACTAATTGTAGTTTAAAACTTTTATGGCTCTTTTGGATGTCAAGAAATTTGCACTGTTGTTTTTAATTTTTATTAAGATTTTTTCTTTTTCAAAATGTAAGCATGAGAAATATACTCTATTGACTTGAAGAAGAGTGGTGGAAGCTTTGACCACAAATCAAAGGCTGGGTAATATATCTTGTTTGTGATAATATCAAACCTGAAGTATGCAAACCTGATAATTTATTTACTTATACATTTTATTTTTAAAATGAAATCTTTATTCATTCAACCTATAGATCTATTAACTTTTAAAATTTTTCCTTCTAATGTACATATCTTTCAAAAGAAATTTATGACACAGGATTAGGTTTTATGCTGTCACACATACTGGGATGTAAAATAATCTCATTCACAGCATTGATGTTGCATTCCACTTTGCTCAGGTTCATACTCAAGATATCAAAATAATATTAGTTTGGGTAGACATAGTATTAGATGGAAGAGTTGAAAAGAAACCACTTATATAATATTGTATTTTTTTTTAGTGAAAAAGAACTTTAATAGGTTAAGTGTGCAAAGAAAGAGAGAATAAAGAATATTAATTTCTAAGTAAAACACCCCAGATTACCCATCTCCCTCGGTGGTAAATTCCCAAAAAGGGTTGGCCTAAGGCAGGGTCTCTAAGACCCCAAAGTTTAACATGAGTCTATGACAATTTCTGTCAGGGAACATAGAAAGAGAGAAAACAAGTAAAATAACATCACAAATCAACATAAAAGCTGCCGATGGCACCCTCCCAAGGTATCTCTTCCAAGTGTCTCTAAATGTCTCTCGATCCTGTGTCTCCTGGTACAAATCCAAAACCAAGAAGCAAGGGTGTCCTTCTTCACATGTCTCCCAGTAACTGTGATTTTAAAAGTTGAAAGTATTGCTTTACAGTCATTTATTCTTGTTTATGTATAAAAGAGCTAGGGTGTAGGGCAGTGGTGCTAGTGAGAGAAGTTACCAGAGACAGACTGGGGAGCAGAACAGGCAGATCTACTAAAATACACTGCTGAGGGGAGCAGAGGCGAGACAGAGGAGAGGTCTGCTGTGCCACGTGGGTCAGCTCCCTGACTGGGCATCGAATTTGTGCTGCAGTGCCTGGCCATACTTCATTGTGTTGAGACTTAACTCCTTGCACTAGCAGGGAGGCCACATTTATTACTGTATCTTTTCTTAAAAGAAAAATCTATACATTAATTTTTGCTCTGTAAGTTTGGAACTCAATGGCAGTCTCAGAAATGGAGTAGTAAGATACCCAGAAGGGGACTGAACATTTATAAGTAACTGAACATTTGTAAGTACTATCAACTTGAGATGAAATGTTGAAGATGGCCAGAACTTAAAATTGCTCTTGTATTTAGAGAATGGCGGCCTCACTGTACAAGGCTTGGTTCTGCCGCCATCCTAAGTCATACCTGTGTTAATGAAACGGTCCTCTCAATTCAACACTTAAATATTTACCGTGGAACCATCATTCCTGCTTTTATCACTCAGGGAACCAACCACTGAAAATTACAACAGAATTTTGCAGTGTATTTCAACTGTGTTTTCAGGAGTCACATGATTTTGACATAATTTTTTTGTATTATTTGGAAGTGTGTCCCTTATAATCTGTTTTCTGTGCTCCTTATGAGCATAATCATTTCAAATCTGAAACAGAAATTGAAAATGGGACATTTTTTTCAGTATACTATGAGGAAGGTCATTATCACAGAATCTGTTATACCATGTTTGCACCATGAGAAAAAAAGAGAGAAAGAGGTCTCATCAGGAGAATTAGCTATTCTCTCAGCATTCAGTTCATTTGACAAGACACGCAAGGGATGGTGTTTAACTGCTGAAACTACAAAATTGTTTTTTATTTCAGATTCAGCATATCTGAACTGTATTCTCTGGGCTGTCTTCATGTATCACAACACCACCCCCTGTTCCCCCCATGGCCAATACATATTGAGAAAAACAATTAGTGGAAACATGACAGCAAATACCCAATATTTACTTTCATCTTGGGCAAAAAAAAAAATTGTATTTGTGGTTAGGTTTGTCAAGATATGCACATGCTTTCCTGACTTAGTTTGCTCTTTTCTTCTGACTTAACAATTGACACTTTGTGTCTGCTTCCCATATTTTTCTATTCTCAGCAGCATGGTAGAGTTAATTATGAGTAAAGAATCTGGAGTTCAGTCACAGGTCAGTAACTTGTACGTGTCACTTAGTCTTTGGGTCTTCAGTTCCCCATCTGGAAAAGGGAAAGCGTGGGAATGTGTTACACCAAGGTGCTGGCGGAACTGTTGAGGGGGCTCTGAGAACCTCTGGAACCACTGAGCAGGTGGGAATGTTACTCTCCCACTCCCACTTTAACCAGAGCAGTTTTATTTTTATCTGTTTTGTGTATTCAGCTTAACTAGAAGATTCAGTATATAAAAAAAGTTTTGCTGAGAAAAAAGATTTAAGAAAACTTAAAGCCTACCATTTTCATTTATTATCTATTGCAGGATGACAAATCACCCCAATATTTAATGAATTAAAAAGAAATGCATGACTCATAGTTCTACAGTTGAGATTCAGCCAGGTCTCACTTTGGGTCTTTCATGAAGTTGCAGTCTAGCTTGAGTGAAGCTTGAGAAAGGCTCAATGGGGTTGAACTTCCGAGATGCCTGTTTACTCACAAGTTTGACCCTTTGGCAGGTCAAAACATTGGAGTAATAAAGATCAGTTTAAAACCACTTAAAAAAAACCCGCTTTTTTGGGGAGATGTACAGTAAATAAATTGATGTATAATACAATAACTTGCACATACTTAGGGTGCATGTTTTCATGTTTTGTGAGTATCACCACAATCAAGAAAATGATTATATCCATCAACTCCAAAGTATCCTTATGTTTTTTTGTAAAACCCCATTTTGTTTTCCCTAGGCAACCACTGATTTGCTTTTGGTTACCGCAGATTAGATTATATTTTCTATAAATGGAATCACAAAGTAAGTACTATTTTTTGGTCACAATTACTTTCCTCAGAATAATTATCTTAAGAGTCATCTATGTTATTGCATGTGTCAACAGTTCTTATCAAGTAGTTGTCCATTGTATATACATACCACAATTTGTTTATTAATATATATTGATAGACTTCTGGGTTGTTTCCAGTTTTTTGCTGTTAGAGATAAAATTGCCATAAACATCCATATGCAAGTCATTGTATGAACATGCTATCAGTTGATTTCTGTAAATACTTAGGAATGGAAATCTGAGTCAATGGAACATGTAACTCAAACATTTTTCAAAATTGCCGTATGATTTTCCAACATGGTTGACCAATTTTACATTCCAATCAGCAGGATGTAAAGTCTCTGGCTAAAGCCTTCAATGTAATGAACAAAAGTGAGGACATTTTTGCTGTGTCACTGATCTTAAGGGTAAAACAATTATTCTTTTACCATTTAGTGTGATATTAGTTGTAGGGTTTTTTATGGACATTCTTACTTAGTAGGTTGAGAATTTTCCTTTCTATTTCAATTTAACTAAGAATTTTTAAAATCAGTCGTGGGGGTCCCCTTGGTGGCGCAGTGGGTTAAGCAATGCACTATGAAGCAAACCACAGTCATTGCAGCACGAGTTCAAGCCCTGCCGCCGGCCAGGGAAGGGACCCACATGGCACGGCAGACCTCTCCTGCCTCGCTCGCTGCTCCCCTCAGCAGTGTGTTTCAGTCAATCTGCCTGTTCTGTTCCCAGCTCTGTCTGGTGAATCCTCTCACCTCCCTGGACTCTGGCCTGTACCCCAGCTCTTATATGCATAAATAAATAAAATCTTTAAAAAAAAATCAGTAGTGGATGTTGGATTTTGTCAAATGATATTTATACATTTATTGAGATGATTTATATTTGTTTGTTTACTTATTAATTTGTTCTTACATGTTAAGATGCTAAGTCAATGGATTGATTTTCAAGAGGTAAACAAATCTTGTGTTCTGGGATGAACTGCACTTGGTTAACATGCATTATCCTTATTGCAACATTTTGATTTCAATTTACTAAATCTTGTAAAGCAATTATTTATGAAGTATTTGGGTTTGTAATTTTTTTCTTATTTCTTTACCAGTTTTGATACCAGAGCAACGCTGGCCTCACTGAAGAAGTTAGGAGGCATTTTCTCTTTGCCAATTTTCTGAGAGATTTTTGTAGAATTGATATAACTTTTTCCTTAAATGCTGGGTCTGGAGTTTATTCTTTGGTAAGATTATAAAATGCAAATTTAATTGCTTTCATAGATAAAGGAAGGGTCAGTTTTATCCATTTCCTCTTGAATATGTTTTCATGGCTATATCTTTAAAAAATTTGTCCAATTATTAAAACTGTCAAATTTGGGCCTCGCTGGTAGCACAAGGGGTTAAGTCACAGCACTATGAAGCTATCACCAGCCACTACAGCACGAGGTGGGTCCCTGACTAGACAGCTGACCCACTTGTGGAAGCAGACCTATTCTATCTCTTTCTCGCCCGCTGCTCCTCTCAGCAATGCATTTCAGTGGTTCTGCCTGTTTGCTCCCCACTATGTCTCTGGTAAACACTCCAGTCATCTGCACCTGTGGTCTACACCCCAGATCTTATTTACATTGATAAATAAATCTTTAAAGACAAAAATTGTCAAATTTATTGGCTATAAGTGTTCAAACATTAAAAAAATCCTTTAGTATTTATTTAGTGACACCATTTCTCTTATTCCTGATATTAGTGATTTTTCCTTCTTTCTTTGTTTTCTTATTGGTTCTGCTAATATTTATTATTTTTATTGATCTTCTAAAAGAACCACTTTTAGTTTCATGAGTTTCTCCCACTTTTTTTCTACTTCATTGCTTTTCTTTTTTGATAGTTATTATTTTCTTTTTGATAGCTTTGGATTTTTAATTCACTATTGTTCCTAGTTTCATAGGGGAAAGCCAAGGTCATTTCGTTGAAAATTATACATATTTGATGCTGTATATTTTCCTCTAAGTACTACTTTAGCCACATCTCATGTATTTTCAGTGTTGTATTTTCATTTCTTCATTAAAAAATACTTTCATTTTCTCATTCAAAATAATTTATTTCACTTTTGATTTCTTTTTGGACCCTTGAGGCAGTGTATTTAATTATCATTATTTTTTGTTTTACCACTGTGTCTTAAATATTTGGAGATTTCCATTTGTTTCTGTTGCTCTCTAATTTAATACCACTCTGATCAGAGAATATACATTGTATAACCTGAATTATTTGTAATTTAGTGAGACTTACTTAATATGAATATGAATAATGTTGACAAAAATCATGTGCATTTGTAAAGAATATGTATTTTGTTTTTATTGTTGGGTGGAATGTTCTGTAAGTGTCAATTAGGTCAATCTAACAGTTCTCTATTTAATTATACTTAACTGGGCCTCCCTGGTGGCGCAGTGGGTTAAGCAATGCACTATAAAGTGAACTGCAGCCACTACAGCATGAGTTCTATTCCTGCTGCGGCCAGGGAGGGGACCCACATGGTGCGGCAGACCTCTCCTGCTGTGCCCGCTGCTCCCCTCAGCAGTGTACTTCTGTTGATCTGCCTGTTCTGCTCCCCACTCACTGTGGTGAATCCTCCCACCACCCCCACACCTCTGACCTATACCCCAGTTCTTGTATGCACAAATAAAAAAAAAAAATTAAAAAAAAAATAATTATACTTAACTGTTCTATATCCTCTGCATTTTTATCTATGTTCAATAACTTCTCTCAGTTATAGAGCGTGTTGAAATCTCTAATTATAATTGTGGATTTGTTCTTTTCTCTTTGCAGTTCTGCTTTATGTATTTTTGAAGCTCTGTTTTTAGCTGCATAAACATTTATGACTGGTATGTCCTTTTGATTAATTTACTCCTCTAATATTATGAAATAATTCTCTATATCCTGGGGTATGTTTCTACCTCAGAATTCTGTTATGGCTAATGTTAATATTACTAATAAAACAAAACAATACAATTTTATTTGTGACTACTGTTTGCATGATCTACCCCTTACATATTTACTTTTCACTTATGTGTCTTTAGATAGCTTAATTTTACTTTTTATTCAGTTTGACACTCTTTCCCTTTCAATAACATATTCCAATTATGTGTTTGATATGATTATATGTTCAATTCAAATCCACAATTTTTCTACCTATTTGTTCAATCAGTTTATAGTAGACTTTTCAGTGTCTTTTTTGAGATAAGTATTTTTATGATTTAATTTTATTTCCTTTATTGGCATAATAGCTGAATATTATGTTATTTAAATTGCTTCTTTATGATTTATAGCAAAATCTTTATAGCAAAAATCTTTAACTTACCACCATCCACCTTCAAGTGACGCTATTCCACTTCACATATTATACACACACCTAACACAGTTTGCTTCCATTTTCTCCTCACAGGCTTTGTGCTATTAATGGGCATACTTTTAAGGTCTTTATAGACTGTACACCTATGATACATTATTATTTTTGTGTTAAGTGATCAATTATCTCTTAAAGAGAGTTAAAAATATAAAAAAAATTCCTCACATTTACCTTTGCAGTTTCCTTTGTTGCTGCTTATTATTCTCTGTGTAGACATAGATTTCCTTCTCATTAAAATACCTCTTTTAACATTGATTATAGTGAACATGTGCTGATGATAAATTTTAAAGTCTTTTATGTTTGAAAAGGCTTTATTTTGACTTCAGTTTTTTAAAAAAAAGATTTTATTTATTTATGCATACAAGAGCTGGGCTACAGGCCAGAGGTGTGGGTGAGCGGATTCAGCAGAGACCGAGTGGAGAGCAGAACAGGCATATCCACAGAAACACACTGCTGAGGGGAGCAGCGGGCGAGGGGGAGAGGTCTGCTGCGCCAAGTGGGTCCCCTCCCTGGCGGGGGATCGAACTTGCATGTCTGTGGCTGCGAAAGCTCCACAGTGTGGTGCTCAACCCCTCTGCTACCAGGGAGGCCCCCTGACCTCACTTTTGAAAGATGAAGATATTGGTAGGGTATTCTAGATCCACTTTTTTTCTTACAGTGCTTTAAATATTGTGTTGTTTCCAAAAAGAAATCTGCTTTCACATATCTATATCTATATAATTTTCTAGTTATCACTGGCTTTAATTAATTTGGTTGTGATGTATCTTGGTGTAGTTTTATTAATCTGACTTGTCCTTGAGGGTTTTTTCCATCAGTTTTTTGGAACTGTGAATTAATAATTTTCACCAAATTTGGAAAAATTTCTAGCCATTGTTACTTCAAATATTTTTCTTCCTTTTCTGCTTTCCTTTGGGAATCTCAGTTGCATGTATATTTAGTGCTCCTGAGGTTGTCCCATAGTTCACTGACTCTATTGTCATTTATTTTTACATAAAAAAAAATCCTACTGTGCTTCATTTTAAGTAGTTTCTATCAAATTTACTAGTGTTTTTTCTGCAATGTCTAATATGCCATTAATTCCATCCAGTATATTTTTCATTTTAGACATTGTTGTTTTCATCTCTAGAAATTCAGTTTGAATCTTTATATATTCCCCATCTCTAGTCAACATGTTCCATCTTTCTTCTAACTACTGGAACACATAGTACACAATTATAACAACTTCTTTAATACCTTTATCTAATAGATCTTTCATTTATGTGAATTGTGGGTCATTTTGGATTGATTGATTTTCTACCCTTCGTAGGTTAGTTTTCCTCCTTCTTTTCTTGTCTTGCAAATTTGGGTTGCAAGACATGTCTTTACGATCCTGGATATTTTTATATTTTTGTAAATATTCTTAAGCATTGTTCTCAATTGTGCCTAAATCCCTTAGAAGCAGTAGCTCCCTTTCTGTCTGGCCTTAAAACTTTGTTAAGCAACAAACCACCATTTAGTGTAGTACTGGTTTTTTCCCCGTTATTGGTACAAAATATTTTTGAATACCCTAACTGATGCCCCTATGAATAATGAGGTTTCTAATTAAGCTAATATCTTTCATGTTGGTCAGAAACAGAGGTCTGTTTGGAGTCCTTTAAAATACTACTTTTGAGGGCCCTCCCTGGTGGCGCAGTGGGTTAAGCAACGCACTGTGAAGCAGACCGCAGCCACTGCAGCATGAGTTCCATCCCTGCCGCCAGCCAGGGAGGGGACCCACATGGCGCAGCAGACCTCTCCTGCTGTGCCCGCTGCTCCCTCAGCAGTGTACTTCTGTTGATCTGCCTGTTCTGCTCCCCACTCTGTCTGGTGGATTCTCTCGCCCCCTGTACCTCTGACCTGTACCCCAGTGCTTGTATGCATAAATAAATAAATCTTTGAAAAAAAAATACTACTTTTGAGAGAAAAGAATGGTCTGAGTAGGGAAAAGCCATTGACAATAGAATACAGTAAGTACTCAGAGTCATTTGTTGTCTTGTTATAACACTGATGAGGAAAAAATAATCAGACTCTGACCAGGACCACGGTCTGTGTGGAGTTTGCAAGTTCTCCACATATGTGAGGATTTTCTTCAGTTACACAGTTTCAGCTCACATCTTGGAGGTGTGCACATTGGGTTCATGGGCTTGTCTTATGTCAGTTTTCCCAAGCAAGTGGGTGTGGGAGTAAGGGTACTTTGCAGTGGAAGGGCATCCTGTCCATGGTTCCCATTTCATACCCAGCCGAAGTGGGGGAGGGGTTCCCCCAACTGGAATAAGTGGGCTGGGAAAGGAATGAATGAAAACACATTATTGTTTAATATTAAAATTTTTAAAAAAGATTTATTTATTTATGCTTACAAGAACTGGGATACAGACCAAAGGGGTGTGTGTGTGTTGGGGGGTGGGGGGTGCTGTTAGAGGAATCACCAGAGACAGAGTGAGGAACAGAACAGGCAAATTGACTGAAATACACTGCTGAGGGGAGCAGCGGGCAAGGCAGGAGACGTCTGCTGTGCCACATGGGTCACCTCCCTGGTTGGGGATGGAACTTGTGTTGCAGTGGCTGTAGATGATTCATAGTGTGGTACTTAACCCCTTGTGCTACCAGGGAGGCCCCTAATATTAGAAATGTTTTGGATCTTTATTTATAAGTTTGTTAATGTTTTTGTGACCAGAAATATGCTGTGTGAACTTAATTCTCATTTAGCTCAACTAGCTTAAAGGTTAGTTTCATTATATATTGTTTAAAGTTGCATTTTCCAAGAACCTACCAGAAATGTTAAATGAGGACTTATATACAAATTTTGAGGAGTGTTTCATAGAGTTTTCTGAGTTTAGTATTCCTGGGTAAAGAAACAGTTTGAGTGTTGGATAGGAAACAAGAGTTCCAGTTTTGTACATGACACAGATGAAGATGATCAGGAGGCAGGTAGAAATATTTAAATTTCAGGTAAGAGAGAGTATGGCTTGAAATACAGATTCTGGGGCATTTTTTCCTAGAAAAGGTAGTACCCAATTAAAAAGAATAATTTCTCTCAAGATTTGTGAATGAATGGATACTACATGTGAAAACTTGTAATGGACACAATTACTTTAGAAGAATATATTGATGTTAACACTGGTTCTATTCACTTCAGTATGTCTGTATGTGTGTGTTTGTTTGTGTGTGTCTATTTTCATTTACCCTGGTAAATCTTACATTAGCAAGAACATAAACTCTAAAGAATAAAGTTTTATAATACCCTATCATCTAGACTAGCATCTCTAACTCTACTTTAGAATTACAATTAAGAAAAAGAGAATAGATATTAATGTTCTGCTTTCCTTCTAGTTTACAAAGTTGCATATTTGAATACCAGTATAGCATAGATGAATTTTATAAGAACCCTGGAAAAAATGGCAGTTTGTTCAATTCTTTGATATATCTTGAAATACTTGAATTCATTGGAATTAAATGAATCAAGCATACTTATTAAAACAAGTCTTATGGTATTACTCAAAGCTTTGTTCAAGTTGAAACTTTCAATATTATAAATTTTACTTTCAGTATTATATATTTTCTCCAGTGGTTTGGAACTTGTGTCAAAAGGATGAGAAAACATATGGTAAAACCTATTCATATAAAAGAGCAGTTCAACAATTTATGCAGAAATTAAATGCATTTAATTTGAGTTAGTGAAAAAAAAAATAATTTGAGTTAGTGTATTTCTATTAGCAGAAAACTACAGAACATAGTATCATAAGGTGTCAAAGTTTGTCTCATAGCAATTTTAATCTGGCCATCTGAATAATGAGCCTTTAAAGATAGCTTTATATATCCAGGGATGCAAATAACTAAATTAAGGAGAGTCAATAGTCCGTGCTCAATATGATTCCAGCAGCTTATTAGCATACAGTTCAACTACTCTTATTAGGCCAAGCACCCTCTGAAGGATGTTAGATCAGCAGGAAACAAAAACTCAAAGAATAAAGTTTTATAATACACTATCATCTAGACTAGCCTCTCTGACTCTTCTTTAGAATTACAACTAAGAAAAAAAGAGTAGATCTAAAATGTTCTGCCTTCCTCCTAGTTTCCTATGTTGCGTGTTTGTATGCCAACACAAGACCCTCTGAAGGGTGTCCCAATATTCATGTTTACTGGGGAGGGGAGTGGTGGTGTTTAGTCACTGAATGAGGATACACATCTGATTATTGTTCCTTTAGCTCAATGATGCATCTGGAGCTGGTTTTTAAAGTTAAATATAAAACTTTAACTTTCCCTTTTTTGGTAATCAATATTATATCTACCATCAAATTTAATAATTAGGTTGAAAGTAAATAAACCCACTTAAAAATAAAAGCTCAGTTTTGATTTTTGAATGGAAATAAAGTGTCAGACTCAATGACAGAATTTTGGAAAACATGCAATTTGGGAGAATGGTTGATTTCCTTTCAGTTTACTTTATTATCAGCCTATGGTACAAATAGAAATTAGATTTTTGCCAATTATAGCTCATAATAAAGCTTAATTCTATTCTCTAATAACTAATTTATTATTTGGTCAAGAAAATTATAGGTTTATTTTTCATACTCATGAAACAAAGTAGTATCTCATAAAGAACTTTTTTTTGTGTGTGTGTGATTACTGAAACCATCTCTTTTAATAATTTAATTCACTTTGGATACAAATCACTTAAAGTGTGTTATATAGTTTCTTGCCCTTTATAGCATCATTAAAAGAAATGAAAAAGAATAAATTTGTGAATCTCCTGCCATATAAAACCTGATTTTATTTTTGTATTTTCTCAGACTTTGTGCCATGCAGAGTTATAAAAGAGAATTTTAAAATATAACTCATGCCTTAATTATCTTAGGGTAGTTCAATGTATTTAACATGAACACTGCTTCTCAATAAGGTCCCTGATTTTTTATTCTGATACCCTTATTACAACAGGAATACTGCAAAACATTATGGATTTTAATTCCATCAAGTCATTTGATACATCTCTTGGACTTTTTTTGGGCAAAATGGAGATATGTTGGTAAGATGAGAATTCACTTATGTGTATTTGTAACTGAAGAAACAACCACAAGGGTTTGAAATGAAAATAACATTGTGTGCTTTCCCCTTATTAAAAAAGTAATATGTGTTATCTGCACACATTTTGGAAACTACAGCTAGTACAAAGAAGAAAATGAAAATCTCAAATAAAACCAAACCCAAACCCACATCTAACTACACTTCATATTTTGGCATGTATATTAGTAAAAATGAAATCATACTTTTTTAGGAAAAATTTTTTTGACTTAGTACATCACAAGCATATTTCCATGTCACTAGTTATTCTTCCACAACATCATTTTTAGCAAATGCTTAGTATTTTATCAGGTATAGATAGTATAATGCACTCAACAAATCCTATGTTATCTTTTTTAATATTTTTGTTACTAATATCAGAATTATATATTGAATGTTTCAAAGACCCTTTCTGTATCTAATAAGTTGCTTGAATGATTTTCCTTTAGCTTTTTATCATGGTGAAGCATTTTGATGTCATATCATTTTTTTCATTTCTGAGTATCTCTTTATTTGATATCAATATTTGTTTTTATTTTACTTTAGTTGTGGAAATTTTCAAACAAACTCCAAATAAATCCTCATATAATTTATACCCAATTCCGTAATTCCCACCTTTCTTGTTTCATCTATTCTCGCCTCCTCCCCTTTTTTTGTGAAATGTTTTAATGCAAATCCTAGGACAAGCTATAATTTTACCCATAAATACTTTTACCCATAAATTTTACCCATAAATACTGTAAACAAGAAATTGCATAGGTGATAGTACTCTATCTTTGATTTTGTACCACATTTGGGGGCACATAAAATCCAGTTGTTCTATCTCTAGTGATGTCAGGACTAATTGGTGATTTCGGATATTGTAGCCTGATTCATCCCTAATAAAGCTCCCCAACATTTGTGTACTTAGCCACGAATTTGTTTAGACTTAAGAATAAGATCTATAGATCATTAGTTAGTTCTCTTGATTTCTTCCTATGCATTATCCTTGATCAGTACAGGCAACCAAATGACAGATTAAGGAAGCCAAAGACAATGGTACTTTGATGTCAGGCAACCTGGTTACCATTTCAGAAAGTCATAATCACTTGTCTGAGGAAGGCACAGAACTCTAATGCCTCGGGGAGGAGCTGGCAAGAATATGATCAGATCCAAAGCAGATGCCTCTTCTGAGAAAAGGGAACATAACTTGGAGAGCTTTCAAATGCTAGGCAGCGCTTCAGTCTGTTGCTAGTAACTTGGTCTCTTCATTTCCACATCTAGTTAGTATCAGGAGACTGAAGTGCCTCCAGCCTGGCTCTCATGGCCTTCCCTGCATCCCCCAAAATAAAAGAGCATTTTTTTCTTTCTAGATAACAAGTAGTCAATCATTTTAAATGAGTGCTGTTTTGGGATTTCAACTGTTCATTTTTTTTCTCACTCTTTGCTGCCTGGAGTTTTGTTTTTCTTTGCTGGTAGGTACGTAAGCTGTGTTTCTTATTGCCAAAAACCTGACCCCTTGATAGGAAAGACATTGTATTTTGCACAAATGTGCATACGTATGTATAATCATGAACTTGTGGTTATTTTAGCAGTTGACATCCTAAGGCTCAAGGATCCCAAAGGTCCAAAGGTTGCTGGGAGACAGCTTTCAGAGGTAAGGTCTCTAGGGGTGTGGGACACATACAGTCAGCAGGAAACCCTTCCCACTTCCTTCTTTTTCCTTTTCCTTCTTCATCTGGGGCCTTCAGACTCTTTATCATTCTTCATCTTATTGCTAAAGAATGTACTGAATCAACTTCTGCCAAGAATTTCATTCTGAATACCCAGACAGGTTCACTACTGATGTTAATTTAAGATCTGGTTTCCAAGCATGCCTCTTTTGTTCAATCATTACTCGATAAACACTTATTGAATTCTCTTGTGCCAGGCACTGGCTAATGCTGGGCACACACCGAGATGAGTAAGACGTGTTTCCTGTCTTCAAGCAAAGAGACAAATGTAAGCACATAATTACAACAAATGTGAATGTGGGAGTACAGAGTAGGAGAAACTAAATCTCTCTGGGGTGATATTTCTATTGGGCTCCAGTGCCCCTTTCAGTCCTCCTAATCTTGAATCTCCACTCTCAGTAGGGCAATTTATTCTGTCCTTAGCATTGGGGGCAAGAAGAAGATGATCTAGGCAAAGTGCCTTTAGACCCCTAAGAAACAGCAGAAGTCTTTCTCAATATTCTTGTGCTGTTTCACACAAAGAAAATGTTCCCTCTTCTACCTCATCTATAGTGTAAAGGACTAAATAACCATTATAATAAGCAACTGTTCACATTCAAATGATACCATAGCCTTCCTCCTTTTGCATTTCAAAATATTTTTAAATGGCTGGATTTTCCCCCACCTATGCTCTGCTCATATGCTCTGCTTCTTGTGGCCTGCCAACTCTTAAAACTAACATAACTTAGTAAGATGACCCAAATTAAAGGAGGGTCCGAGTCTCTTAAAATGAGAACCTGTTGGAAATACCCTAAGAGGAGGCCCACATGGCAAGGTGATAGATGGGGTTGCTCGCATTTGCTTGGGGTCCGTCTGCAGTAGCAGGGTGACCCAGAATCTAAGGCCCCCTCTCTAAGCACAAAGGCAAGGTGCCGCCTTCATCTCTGGGGGCTGAATTGAATACGCAAACACGTTTCTTTTCTTTTCTTTGTTTTTAAAGATTTATTTATTTATGCATACAAGTGCTGGGGTACAGGCCAGAGTTGTGGGGAGGTGAGAGAAACCAGATAGAGCAGGGGGCAGAACAGGCAGATGAACTGAAACACACTGCTGAGGGGAGCAGTGGGCCAGGCAGGAGAGGTCTGCTGTGCCATGTGGGTGACCTCCCCAGGTGGCAGCAGGGATCGAACTCGTTCTGTAGTGGCTGCGGTTTGTTTTATAGTGTGTTGCTTAACCCACTGCGCCACCAGGGAGGGCCCGCAAACACGTTTCTTAAAAGTTAACCATTATTATCTGCAGTAAGAATCCCAATACCAGTGCTAGTGGGAACCCTCCATTTATTCTAGGCATTTTTGTTTACCTCAACTGAAAAAGAAGCCCCCAGATGGAAAACTTCTTTATATTGATTGAGAGGGAGAGGGGTAACAGAAATCGAATGAAAAGCAAAGGAAGACTATCAATATGTTATTGCTCTGCTCACTGTCTCATCTTGAAACTACCTCAGTTCTACAAAGCTTTTAGAAAGCCCGTAAATGTCACATTCCCAGGGGAGGGTAGTTTTTGTTAGGAGCCTTCGTGTTCAAAAAATCTTCTCTCAAATAGCATTGGCGCACATGTCCGTTTACACCTCATCACAACTAGGAAATTCACATGTCAGTCTTAAAATTGACCCTCATGAACCCGCCAATAGAAGACAGGAAGTGGATTACTGTTTTTGCACCACAAGAACTGAGAAGTGGAAAGCATTCTGTGTAATGGGCACATACTGAAATCACAATTTTGATAAATCATTGATTTGGCTTCCCAACATTCATATTTAAATTACAGCTTTTGTCGCTGCACTCTAGGAGGGGTAGATATCCAGTTCTTGTGTTTGGGGAAAGAAGACCCACTGTTGGACAAAACGCCTCTTGGTTGAGGGACTTATGGTTATGTGACCCCACGGGAAATAGAGGTTTCACACTCTTCAGGGACAGAAGAGGTTGACTTCTGGAGGAAGTTTTCATCTTTAAAACTTCGAATAATAAGAGATGTTTATAAATACGAACTATTTTCATTTGGTCCATATGTTAAAATTTTCTTATTATCGACTTTTAAAATCTCCATTTAGCAACACAGAATCCATACTAGGTGTTTTAAAAAGAAGGCATTCGTTGCAAGGAATTAAGAAGTTGAAAGGAAGGAAAAAAAAGAGAATGATCTGAGAGATTAGTGAATTGAAAGCAGCTACCATTGCTAGGGCAGGAGAAAAAAGAAAGGTGAAGATACCAGAACTGGGGGGCAGAGATGAGAAGCTACTGTTTGGGATGGGGTTAGGGGAGACACCACCACCTAACTGTACTGAGCCTGAAGGCAGGGGCACTTGCCCAGCCATTTGATGGCAAAGCCTCTGAGGGATGCCTCATGGCTAGTTCTGGGCTGCTGGGGCTTCTGAGAAGGTTGTACAGACCTCTGAGGGAGTGTGGAAAAGCTGTGGTGGGGTGCCAAAAAATGCTAGAGCCCTTGCAGTTTATTTGTGCCAGAGAGACACTGCCTGCTGCTAGAGGCAAGAGAAATTTCGCCTCCCTTCCTGGTATAATCTTACTAAAACAAGCTGGCTAAGGCGTCTTAGAAATGTCTTCCTCACATCCCCAGCCCCAGAGTCATAGAGTACAATATAGAAGACTAAGAGACAATAGGTAAATAAACTATCACGATCCCCCCTTTGGCTACCAAAGTCACACTCTATCCACAAACTCTCTGCTTTCCAATTTTAAGTTTCTGTACTACAATTGTAACAACTTCATGCTTCTGTCTAGCAAGTTGTAACTTCCCTTTGTGAAAACAAGCTTTCATCTTCTCCACCCAAAATGGAGACAATCTCTAACACTCTTCATAGCCATTTCCAAGTGATGCTAATTATCTTTTAACTTATTGCTAAATCAGATGTCCCCCAACATTCTTGATGTAAAATAATAGCGAGTGGGGAGAGAGAAAAAGAGTGGAAACAAATAAGGAAGAAGCTATCCATAACTGCTACTTTCTTGAGTTCTGGAACTGGTCACAAAGTCACAGTTGATATTTAAAAATGCCTTTTTCTACCAGGAATGCTACATTCCTCTTGCCTTCAGCCAGCTGGTCAATGGTGAGGTGACCCATTCCTGAAGGGTCTGAAATCTTTTTCAGCCCTGTTTTTTTGGACACAATAAATTACTAAGATGCCTTGAAAATCCCTTTAGCTCTAGCCCTGGTTTTCTCAGCCAGCGTTGTGTAGCAACCAACACAGGTAAACAGAATCAATGGCCCCAACCAAGCACTGTAACCACTTCCTTCTTCTGTTGGTTCAGTGACATGAGGAAACCAAATTGCCAGATGGCAATTTAATGAAACAATTGCTGTTTTCCTGGTAAAATAATTCTTTCCTTAGGAACTAAGCTCTCTAAAAGGTGTTCTCTACACAAAGTTGTAGGACTGAGAAGCAAAGTGATGTGAGTGGATATTAGGTGCAATAGTGGAAGAATTACTATAATTTTCTCCTTTTTATTTTCAGATATGGGTTCTGCATTCTGGCTATTAATGTAGGATAATTATTCTACCTTATAGGACAGTCTCTAAGCTAGAACCATAACTGAATCTTTAGGAGACCATGCCAACTTTCTCTCAGACAAGCTGTTTCTAGGTATTTATGGTAAGCCCAGTAAGTTCCACGAGGATGAGCCCATTGCAATATACTTTTTTTGCTATGAAATCAGTTGCTTAATTGGAGACAATTTATATAGGTTTCCAGGAAGGTGAATAAGGTAATCCCTATGTCCAGAAATGGTGTGTTCACAGAAGCATTGCAAGCAGAGAGGACAAAGCAATGTCCAGTATATGTGCTATTCCAATGAGGATAACTGCAACCCCTCCGTGATGGAGGGGGTGCAATGTAGCCAGTGTCTGGATTGTCTCCCTCCCCCACCAATGGGGCCATGTCATGCATTCAGCCTTGGCCTCTGCTATGTGAGCTTGAGGACTTAGTAGTGGCACCAGATCATGACTGGTGGTAGCATGGTAGTCCATGTTGGGAGCCCACACACAGCCTCCACTCCTGCAGCCATGTCTTGTATAAGCTAACCTATTGAGCAAGTACCTGGGTGTCTGGAGAAACACAACTTTTTTAACTGATTATTGAGAGTTTTGTCTGTAGCAGATTTCCTTGTGAACATTGATAATGTAAAAGTCACATAAATGAGCAGGAGTGTTCATGCTTTGTGCTAACTTTAGAGGCACATATACATATAGCTTTACAAACAATATTCTGATCCTTTCTTTGCAAATCCTTGATGATCTAGCCACCCCATTAGCCATACCCATGAAACTGTAGGCCCATGTATCAGTCTGGTCAAAGTGAATTGTAATATCCATTGCTTAAATTTCTATCCACTGAGAGGACTTCCAGTGGTTTTTGTTTTGTTTCAGCATGTTCCTGATAGTGGTTATATGCTCTATTCTGAGTTAAAATATGTTGTGAAAATCCAGATCCTTCCTCAGAGAGAGCTCCAGGGAAACACCTAATTGTGCACCTATTTTCACTGGTGATGAAGCATTGTTGTATGTGCCTAATTATGTGGTCTATTGAGTCAGATAACACCCAGTCAGTGAAGGGTAGCTCAGTTTACAGTGTTCACTCTCTGTATGGACCCATAGTAAAAGAGAAAGTACTTTTTAAAAAAGGAGAACAGTTATATGGAAAAGAGGGTACCACTTTTCTCAAATTCTCAGGATATGCACCAAAGTCAACCTTTTGAGTTTATCATGGGTTCCATAGAGCATCTCTCTCTTTTTTAAAAATTAAATATTTATTTTATTTATTTATGCATACAAGAGCTTGGGTACAGGCCAGAGATATGTGTGTGTGTGTGTGTGTGGGGGGAGATAGGGGTGTGAGAATATTCGTCAGAGACAGAACAGGGACCAGAACAGGCAGATTGACCGAAATATACTGCTGAGGGGAAAGGTAGATGAGACAGGAGAGATCTGTTCCGCTGTGTGGGTCATCTCCTTGGGCACAGATCAAACTCATGCTGCAATGCTTGTTGATAGCTTCATCGTGCTGAGGCTTAACTCCTTGTGCCATCAGGGAGGCCTCAGAATGTCTCTTTTAACCACAGAAACATCAAGTGTTGCTGGATCTGTTGGAGCACAAGATATGTGTGGCAGCATAGCTTGCGCTGAATTAGTTTATAGCCTACCCCCTGAAATTGTTGTAGAACCTTCCTTTACTTGGTCACCACTCAAACTGGCTGCATTATGGGTTATATACCGAAAAGGTCAGAGGACCACACTCAAGTGTGTCATGTGTTGACTCAAAAACTCAGAAGTCCACCAAAAATGTTTTGGTTATAGTCAGTGTAAGGTACAACAAAGTGTTTTTCACTTTTCAGAATAATATTATATTTTGAATATGAGTCCCTAGAAATCTATCTGGGTGGTTGAATTTTGTATTTAGTAGGATATAAATTCTACCCTCTAACAAGTATGTGTCTTAGGCATTGACTATACATGTTACCTATTGCTGATCACATTCCAGCATCATAATATCCTATATGATCTGGACCAGTTTGATCTCTTGTGGGAGCAAGGTCCTTGCAGACTAGAAATTTGACGAGACTTGACATAGCCCTAAGACAAGATGGCAAAGGTGTATGATGTTAGTCCCTTTAAACTGACACAGAGAATAAAAACATTTGTTAGATTAATAGCTGCTCAAATATAGGACCATCAGGTTGGACTTGGGTAATGGGAAAATGCTCAGAATAAAGTTGTTCACAATTAAGAGTGCAGAAATTTATGACTTGTAATATGACAGTTGGGGGCAGAACTGGAGGGAACTTAAAATTATATCAAGATATGATTACTGGGTCTTTATTTAAAAAAACATTATATTTTTGTGCCACTTTACTCATTATAAAACACTACCATATCTTTTAAAGATTGTACAAAAGATAGATGGATTAATAATAAAAACTTTTATATTCTATAAATGGCTCAAGGTTATTGTTAACTTTAGTCCTCATAATAGAGTTACAAAATTGTCAGGTTAAAGGTTATTCTGTTGTATTGATGAGACTAATAAGATTAACTGAATTTATATACCTTGTCTGAGTTCCCACAGCTAATCAAATCAAAGCCAGTTATATTGATTGACATTGGTAATATTGTTAGGACATATACATGTTTGCATTAAGATATTAATTTATAAATTCTTGTTTTATGTCTCTCCCTAACCACCAACCCTATCCCCAAGACTGAGGAAGAGTGGCACTCTTGAGTTTGTTCTTCATATAGCAGAACCCATGCCCAACTCCCTAGAATCACCCCGGAGAAGAGGTTGGAGGGGAAAATGCTATATGATGTAGGTAGAGAGGACATGCATTAGACACTGGGGCTTTGAATCCTGGCAGGGAGTTCTGTGTCTCATTTGGCAGGAATCAACAGAGTTGTCCCAACTTAAGGGAATGTGAGAGCTGTGGCAATGAACACATGGTTGGAGACAGTATGATCTGAAGAAAGGAGAGTTAATCCAAGTGACATGATCTAGGTAAGTTCCCAGGGGCTTTTGCACAACACTGGGTAGCCCAGTAGATGAGGACTTACACTTTAATGAATTTCAATTTTGGAATAAATTGAAGTATTGTGACATTCTCAAAAATGCTTGTTTGTGGAATAAAAGCCATACTTCCATCTTGTATATTTGTTTTTGGGCACAGAAGGGAAAAGCAGGGTAACCATGAAGTTATGCTTGCAATTTTGGGTTTTAGCAAGCTCGAGAACTTGCCGTAAAAGGAAAGAAAAGGCCTTATAGGCACTTTATTGTCACTATCAACGCAATATGTTTTCAGTTTTTTAGTGGTATGTGCCAGTGACTGAGATGTTTGGAAGAGAAAACTAACAAGGCCAAGGTTAGAGTTCTCATTTCCATACTGCCCCATACACTTAGTGAGAGAGAACTTCAGCTCTAGTCACCATAGAATAATTCCCTAACCTGTACCAACTGCCTTACAAATATGTGTGCTGGGTTATGGGAGGCCAAGTGAGAGAGTGTGAATGAATCAGCACAGTCTTACCACCTCCAAGGGCAAAACTCAGAACAGATGTCCTGTTGATATCCCTGTAATCTGTGTGAGAGCTTATGAAAAGAGAGAACCCAGTGCTGCCATATGAACTAATTCACAAAAAAGAAATATAGCAAGCTGAGTCACTTTAGTTTCTGAATAGAGACTGACATAGCCAAAAACTCTACATTAGTTGGTTTGATGTCATATCTAATGCTTTTAGTTAAACATTTTACTCATGTATAAACATATTGTGGTACAAGTTATAAAAATAATACAGATTTTAAGAAACATTTAAAATTATGCAAACTGAAGATGATGATTCTAAGATAATATTTTAAATAAAAATTCTGAAAGGGTTACAATAATTAGTATGTAAGTCTTTTTTTTTTCATTTTTATTGTGGTATATATAATTTACATACTGAACTTAAGGTTTCACTTCAATGAATTTTGATGATTGTACATACCCATGCAATCACCAGTCTAAATAAAATATAAAATATTTATATCTTTCTAGAAAGTTCTATTCTATTCTTTCCCAGTCAATTTCTCCTCCACCCCCTGGATGACAGTTGTTATAACACCATAGATTACTTTTCTCTTTCTTAAACTTCACATAGATGTAATCGCTCATGTATTATTTTGTCTCTGACATTTTCCACTCAATTTTTTTTGAGACTCATGCGTGTTGTCACATTGTACTATGTTACTCCTTTTTCTTTTGGTGTGAATTTATTCTAATTTGTTTTGCCCATCATCATGTTGATGGATATTTGAGTTATTTTCTTGTTTTCAACTATTATGACTAAGACTGCTACAAATATTTTCTTAAACATGAATTACTAAAATTCATGTTTAAATTTTTACTTTTGATGCTAAAGGTCTTGGACCAGAAAAAAGTTCTTTACAATAACTCCTACAAACTTTTTCTTAGTTTTTTTCACTTTGATTTCATTTTCTCTAGTAGCAGAGATATAAAAATACTTAGGAGCTTAAAAAGTTAAAATCTTTCCAAGTGACTGATAAGTGATGTATTGATACAGTACTGAGAAAGATGAAACAAAAAAGCAGATTTCCTGCACCAAGTTATTCATTAATGTGAACTTCCTGAAGTATGCCTAATTAAACCTGAACATGTACAATTTTGTATTTTACTTTACAAAGGACTTTTCGCTTTGCCTATCAGAGCTCATTCAGTAATTCATTTTTTTTTAATCAACAAGAGTTCATAAGACCCCTATTATATTTTTGTTGGACCTCTGCTGGGCTCTGTACATAATAGCAAAGTAATGTTGGGATCAGAACCTAGACAATGCTTGCTGTGTTGAGTACAATGGTTAACACACAGAGGAAATGATATTTATATTTTTGAGCAAAAAAAGAACTTTCAAATTAGTGTGGAGCTTGATCTGAATATATATGCAGTGGCATTGTAGAAGAATGGAGAGAATACTGAGGCAGCATCAGAATTATAAATATACATTCCTGTTTTGACCTAGAACCTACTTAATCATATTATTCCAGTAATATTTTCTCTAATGTACTGAAATTTCTCTAATGTGGCCTCTTCCCCATTTCAGGGGACAGAACAGTCTTGATAACCTAACACTCAGTTCATGACTGGGTACCAAAGAGTGACTAACTCAGTCTAAAATTGCCAAAAAAATCATTCAGGAAAGGGGCAATTTAGATGGTCCTTGGAGAAGACATTGGTGTGGTGGGAGTGGTGGTGGTATTCCCAACAAGAAAATACAGATTGATCTGCATAGATATTTTGGGTGTATGAATTGTTTTCTCTCTTTACAAAATGTTTCCATTTAATATTCTTGAATGACTATCATGATTTTCAATCCTTTTTAGCAATTCAGTTTTTAATTAACTTTTAAAAAGCTCTTACTATATACACATCCATGTAGCAAAATGGTCCGGAGCCAAGATTTTTTCTTACAAAAGATTATGTTCTTGTCACTTCTTTTAACAATTATTCTGTTGAATCCCTTAAATACAAAAGAATATGGCAAAAACAAAATAATTGCCAAACATTTCAACAGAGACTTTTATCCTGAAGAGAATGAATAAAGGGAATTGTTTATATTATGATTTGTAGCCATTCTAGGTAGAAAAGCAATCTGTTTTTCAAATAATTAAACAAGTCAAATGGTTTCTTGTTCATAATTGATAATCAAATCTAGCCAATTTAGTTTATTATTGAAGAATATATGTCCAATCGATTTAAAGAGAAAATTATTAACAAAGAAATTAGAAGCTCTTTATTTCATATTTATCATACAGTGGAAAATGTACATAAAGAATCAGGAGTATTTCAGCATTACTTTATTTCCTTTTGCTTACAGGCATTGAGTAAATTGCATAGGAAACTTCTCTGATTGATTGTTGGAGATCATTTTTTGGTTAGTATGGTATACAATAATTCTAGTCATTTTGAATTCTAAGATGTAAATTACAGAAGCTTTGAAGATAGGGATGATTCTCCTAGGCAATGTATTACACAAAGGAGCAGAGTGGGAATGTCATCATTTATGTTTTATTTTGGAGAAGATCATCTCCATTCTTTCCTTCTCCTTTTTGCTTTAGCAGATTTTGCATATAAGAAATTTCATATTCTTTGTAGATATAACTTAGTTTAATTTTCAGAATTCAGAATAAATCTTTCTATGCCTTTAATAAATCTAAAGCATTTAACAAGCATTAATTAAGTTTTACAAAGCAACTCTAAGATGACTTGATCAATTCAAAAACAGTAGTAAAGTCTGTACTCAAATTTCAATTATTGTATGTCCAGTGGAGAAAAAGCATAGATAATGCAAACCACAGTTATTGCCCAAACCATCTCTAAGCAATGAACAATGGCACAGATAACTTAAAAAAATGCAGCTAACACCAAATCATTTATATGTGATCTCAGAATGCATTCATTATATGATGATTTTTTCCCCTGAAATTATGTGAAAATTTACAGTCATGATTAGGTTTTTCTTAAAGGAAATTTCAATGAATAAATGTCCTCCCTGAGTACTAGAAGAAAAAAAAAATACCTGTATGGCAAGTTATGTGTCAGAAGTGTTTTAGGGAGTTGTGTTTTTCCCTGTCTACAATCTGCAAAGTGATGTCACCTACACAAGTATGCATTTTCATAGGACTTCAGAGATGGGAGAGTTCTTTCAGATAAATCACATCAGCATGAGCTTGGGTCATTTAATAGAGAAATATGAGGGCAACTGTACAATGACAAATGATGACTAGAGCTGGTCAATACCATTACTGATGGTAATGGTCAATTACCATCAATACCATTATTTACAACAGGAGAGAGAGAGAGAGAGAGAGAGAGAGAGAGAGAGAGAGAGAAAGGAGCAATGCTTTGGTATGTTCTAAGGACTAATCCCTTTTTGGGGCTCCATTATTGACCTCATCCACATTCAATTACCTCCCAAAGTCCCATCTCTAAATACTATCACTTTGGGGGTTAGGACTACAATATATGAATTTGGGAGGAATGCAAACATCCAGTCCATAATGCCCATGCATTCTTTAAAAGAGAGAGTAGACAAGAGGGATCTACTAAACATTTGCACTGTGCTGCCTCTGGAATCTTCTTGTCCTCAAACAGGTCAGTTCCATTTCCCAAATTTAGGACTACTTTTGTTTTAAAAAATTATCTTTGAAAAATAATTAAAACTTCCCTTTGTATTATGTCCAGTTAGAAAGATCCTCAGTGGCAGAATCTTGTAACTGAGTTTCAGTGAGAACACTGTGGTTTCAGGGAGTGGGGATTGGATTGGACACGATGACATTGCATATAGGCGGTGACCTGCTACAAATTTTAGGAGGAGAGCTAGTTCTAGAGCAAGAATTCCTGAGAAGTAAGAGAAACCCAGAAATGAGTACACTGAGGGTGGACAATATCTAGTAGTTTAAGAAGGCAGGCAGTTGGTATCTAGAGTGTTTATCTTTAGATGAAAGATCCTCCACTGCTTGCAGGGTTTCAGAGTGCTTAGAGAATGCTGACTTTTCTCTACTCAGCACTCCTCCCAAGTCGTAATTATCCACCTACTTCTGTGATATATTGATTTTCTTTTGGGGGGCCCTGTTTTCCATTAGTCAACCATCAATCATTTTTGCTTTGTTGCTCTGGATGAATGACTGAATAAATGAAACAGTTCCATCTGCTAGCATGCATTACCAGGGGGACTGAGTTAGCTGGTAGAGTGGCTTCATCATCAGAGAAGAGGGCAAAAGTTACCAAATGAAGATGGGTTGGAGTCAGAAATGTAAGTTGTAGACGATGAGGCTCAGAATCCAGGATCAAAGTTATTTTTTTTCTCCTGCATAAGGGGTCCTGGGTCTTTGGGTTAGGTCTAGTATTCACAGGTGCTCTCAAGAGTATGGAGAAGCCTTGGGGCCTATGTTGTATAGAAGCAGTATGAGAATGAAACAATGTCGTTTGAATATATTTGGATCAGTTCATCCCTTTAGTTTAGAAGACTATTCTAGATCTTTCTCAGTGTTAGGCGTTCACAAGAGACTTTTTTTTCTCTTTCCTACTTTAACTCTTTGGTATAGTCTAGATTACTATATTAGAAGTCAAAGAAACACTGATGATCATGTGAAAACAAACTACTACCACTCCCCCACCCCTACTTCTCCAAAAAACTTTCATGTCCTTTTCTGATTTTTTTTCTTAGTTGAAGAAATATTTGTTTATAAATTATATAGGTTTCAATTATCCAGGCTTATAAGTCAGCTTCTACATATACTATGTAATCTTCCCCACCAGATTCTCTTCCCCATTCATTCCCTAACAGTTGACCTCTTTTATTTGATTTTATTTGATTTACCCCTTCTTTTTTTTTATTCTTAGTTCATTTCATTTTTGTTAGTTTATTTCATTCATTTCTTTTGTGTCTATATCTATTACCTGAGTGAAATCATATGGTCTTCTTCCATTTGACTTGTTTCTTTAAATATAACCCCTTCCAGTTCCATCCATGTCATTGCAAATTCCATCTTTTTTTTTTTTTAAAGATTTATTTATTTATGCATACAAGAGGCTGGGGTACATGTCAGAGTCTAGGGAGGTGAGCAGATTCACCAGAGACAGAGTGGGGAGGCGAACAGGCAGACTGACTGAAACACACTGCTGAGCGGAGCAGTGGATGAGGCAGGAGAGGTCTGCTACGCCATGTGGGTCCCTTCCCTGGCCAGCGACAGGGATCAAACTCGTGCTGCAGTGGCTGCGGTTTGCTTCATAGTGCGTTGCTTAACTGACTGTGCCACCAGGGAGGCCCCCTTCTTTTTTTTTTAATAGCTGAATAATACTCCACTGTGTATACATACCAAAACTCCTTCCCCACTCATCTTAAGTGTTCTTTTGCCTGCTACACACACACACACACACACACACACACACACACACACACACACACACACACACTGGGTAGAAACAGGTTTGTGCGCAGACCCCGAAACCCATTAGGAAAGCAATACTCCTTCAGTGGTTCTTAGCAGAGCTGCTACCGTTCCCATATAGAAAGCTGTGGAGGGAATCCTAATTTCCCATGTATGAATGAATCATATACATTAATCATATCAATCCTAGCATTCAGTGCCAGCAGGATCTCACACTGTCCTCTGCACCCTTCCCTTGACTGATGCTCAGTGGGGGCACTCACCAGCACTCACTCACAGGCAGGCCAGTGCTCTATTCCAGTCTAGTTTTCTCTCTAATAACCACACTGCTTAGGCCTCGCCCTTGTGTGATAAAAGGGTGACAAGACTAATAATAGAAGCCACAAATCCTTCCTGCCAATCCTGCATTCTAACCTCTAATCCACTTGTAGCAAGGACAAATATTTTCAGGAAAACATTTTCCTGCATAGAACACTACTCCTAGTCTCAGATTTTCCACTCAAAAGCATTGAAAAGCAAAATCATGTTCCACACCTCCTAGTTTCAACCTGCCTGTAATTTCTAGTACAACTCAAATTATAAAAGCAATGAATAGAGAGCACAGGCAGGACGGGAAGAGACATAAACTTTATTACTGCTACAACATTGTGATGATGGGAATTTGTCTTTTGGGTTTCAGGACGATGCAAAGAGTTTAATAGAAGTTCAGATTAAGTTAGATTAGTAAATGCTCACATTTGTCAAATGGAAAATTGACTAAGTGACAAATTCCTTAATTGAGTGACTGGATTTGAGACTTGAAGCAGCCTGCTCAGTGGAAACTACCCTCAGTAAACCTAAGCGTGACCCTCAGCTTGCCACCCATATCTGGTTCAAAGGGACAGAGTATTTCCTCTCCTGAGCTTGGAACTCTTATCTCTCAGCAGCATTGAAAATAGCAGCCCGGTTTTCTTCACAGGGCTGTTTTGAGACCCAGTGAGAGAGAATGTATAGAAAATGTTGCCTAAACAGCAAAATCTATCTATAGCTATGAGGAATTATTATCACTGGACACAAATCTATTTATTGTTCCAGATTGGCTGTGCTCATAGTTCAAATTCCCCAGAAAATAGCTCAGACCTTCAATTCCAGCTGGTATGCAGCTTCTAAACATTTCTGCTGAAACCTTGCCTCTTAACTTTCAGTCTTGAGGGTCTTTACTGAGCTCCACGGTTAAAATTAACTGTTACTTCCCCAGCCAGCAGCTGGGCAGGAATTGCTGCTTTGATTTAGTTTTAGCCAGCCCAACCCTCTGCTTCTTGGCACTGAAAAGCTTTCACAGAGATGCAAACCAGAGTGGAACAAATATGAGCTTTGGTGAAAGATGAGTTCTGGGACGAATCTGATATAACAAATGAGATATGTAAACAGGATTCAGGAAATTGTGGCTACCGACTTCCCTTATGAGGCTTTAACTTTCTCAGTTTTGAAACGCCATGTTTGCTTTTCTGTGTGGTGACTGCCTGTGAATGAACAAAGAACACGGAGATTTCTCAGTCTGAGATGTAGTAATACAAAATAGATTCAAAATAGTGTTCTCATTTGGTATCACTTTGGAATTCTCATGGCATTAATGAAACTAATGAAAAACCGCCTATGTTATTGGAGAAAGTGAGTGTGCTTTTTTTTTTTTAGTCAAATTTTGGGTGGTTTAGTTTCTCTTATTAATTGCATGACAAAATGTTTTTTATTGAAGACATAAAGAAAGAGATCTGGTAAAATCAGCGTTTGAACATTGGTAGATAATCATGACTTTGTTTTAACAGGAAACTGATTTCTTAGTTTTCTGTGTGTATTTCCAAAATTTTATTATAATACAAGCAAATACAAAGTCATTTCATTAGTTTCCCCTTTCCTTCACAAAAGGTAAATCATTTAGTCCTTTATGTTTAAAATCTTATAGTTGTGATCAGATAATAACAAAACAGTTTTAAGAGGGAAGATGCTTTAGGCCTAGATTTGCTGGTCAGTCACACCTAACTGTTAGGGTTCTGATAATTATACAGATGCAAGTTTTGCCCGAGTACGGCTTGTCAGTTTTTCCTTGGTTCCCATAGGCTACCAAATAATACACATTTGCTTTTGCTCTGGTCTGCAGTGAAAATAAAATCAGAAGAGAAAGAAGAAGATATGAAGTGGAACAATGTGGTGGGGAAATTCCCACGCCTTTACCCTTCAAAAAAGAAAAAGAAACTTTCTTATAAACAAAGTCTGAGAGAATATTAAAGGCATACTCTATGAATTAAAGAAAATAGCATTAACATTTATTCATCAAAGTGGATTGTTGCTCTTGGCTGCATGTGTCAAGTGTAGGGTGGCAGCTTGTGCTCTCTTGGTGTTTGTATCGAACCACACTTGTCTGAGTTCTTACTGCTTAAGTGCCCAGTTTCTAGGGTGTTTTATTTCTGTTTTTTTTCCCCTTTTGCTTTTGCCCCTGGAGAATCCAAAGCATGAATTTTTAAACAAAAAATGATTAGCTTGTTGATGAAGAAAACTCCCTGATTCAAGACAAGATTAAAATTTTCTGTCTTTCTTTTTCCAAACAGATTTAATTTAGAAATATGAACCAAGAAAAATTACGACATCATTCTCTGGCCAGTTTGCCTCAGATAATGGCTTGTGTGACCAATGGCAGGCGTGGGGGAAGGGAAAATCAGAGGGTAACGAGGAACTACTCTGTCATCTCAGGGTTTCACAATACACACAGGAAGCATTTGTAGCTGGCCTCCGTTAGCCCGAAAAATGAACTAATCCCTTGTTTCACCATAAAAAATGCATTTTTACCACAAGGTCCTGAACTGCACAGACTCAGTGTGTCAGGGTCTTGGTCTTTCTGGATGACAGTTGAAAGATGCTTTACGTTATTTGGATTCACTTGGGCAGTTAGGAAACTGGGATACTTCCAGGGAATATGCTGGGTTGACTTGAGTCTATTCATGCTTCAGCAATACAGTAAGTAGATTCCCATGTCTCATGGCCCTGGGAAGTCTGCATCAGTGTCTTTAGGGTAGAATCAGATTCAAGATAAGCATCTCCATCGGTACATGGTATTTCTGAATACCTTTTCTACTTGCTTATTTTACCATTTATGACTTCCCTTTAACTTATTGTCTAGACATAGTCATCTATTTCTAAAATGCTTGGGGGAAGTTTTTGAAATTATAATTATTTTAATTTGTATGAAGAATCCATGACAGATTTATGGTGCTAGAAGAGGGTCTAGAGATTATCTAGTCGAATGGTTCAGTGCTTTTTATTTCATAGTAAAGACATGAGAGTCCCAGAGAGGTTAAGTGCCTTGCTCAAGGTCGCTCAGCTAGTTAGCCCCAGTAGGTTTGCATTGTGAGCACATGGTTAATTCCTAGGCTATTCCCATAGGTCCCTTGTTTTCACAGCTCCTCATTAAGCAAAGGCCCTAAGAGAGCAGTGTAGTTACATATCTTTCGCCCAGCACTGTCGCCTCTAAGATGTTGTGGGGAGACCACCATCAGGCCATCAGCCTGATGTCGGTTTGGAGGGTCAGCTGCTCTCAGGGCTTCCTGTGCAACGAGGCAGCAAGATAGCTGGGGAGGATCTTTCACACTTGTTTTTCTGAAAAACCCCAATAACCAAGCTTGAAGTTAGCATAGATTCCAAATTGTAAATATGACCAACATGTGCTTAACCCAATTTGTACTACAGGATTCTTTCAATATACAAAAAGTATAGAATATAAATATTGTTTCAATACAGTTGAAGCAATTAGGGTGAAAGGAAAATTACGTTGTTTTTGATAGGAATATAATGAAATTTGTACATAGAAATTTATATAATGAAGCCTCTCTTCAGTGTTTGAAGATGTCAGCTTTGACTCTAAGTTTCTTAGTGGCCTCATCAAGGTAGCCTAGATGATCTATTAAAAGATTCAGAATATTCATAAGGTTAAAAAAATTAATTCAAAAGAAGCAAGCTCTAACTTATAAAACAAAGAGAACTTTCTTCCCTTAATAGTATCATCTTGATAGATAGAATTGTGCATTTTATACAGCCATTTCACATTGTATTCCTCAGTGCAAGCAACAGGCCCAACTAACACAAGCCAGAATGCACATTTCCAGGATATTAAGTGTGGGAACAAAACAATGGATCCAAGCACATACTGTGGTGTTTAGAAATCATATTATATGTCCTTCAGGAAATCTGTACTAGCTCTTAAAATTACTTCCTAAAAAATAATTGTTGAGCAACAGAGAGAGAAAGAATTGTATAGAAAGTCCAGTCGAGGGCAAAGGCTGCTAATTCTCTCTAATATCCATGTTCACTGCTTGTTTTCCTACCATTTCTGAGCTACCTTTGCCGTCAGGTGTGACCATGTGACTGAACTTGGGCAAGTGCAGGATGAACAGGTCTGGCCCACTCTTGCTCTGTTCTCACTCTCTTTTCCCATATGCCCTTTGCCCTCAGAAAACTCCAAGGATCTGGGGGTGAGAACAGAGCCATAAGGTACAAGGAGCGACATGAATGACTGTGAGAGTGACCTTTCGTGATCAACAATGGACACTGACAAGGGCAAGAAATAAGATTTCATTGTATTTATTGAGGTTAAATAATACATTTTTCAAACATTTCAAAATATAAATCATATTGCTGAAGCTGATGTCCTCAACAGAGATCTAGTCCAGCCACTCCTCATTACATTGAGAGAACAGCAACCCCCACATAGCTTTTTCTTTTTCCTTTTTTTAAGAACTGAGGTACAGGTCAGAGGTGTGTGTGTGGGAGGTGAGAGAATTCACCAGAGACAGAATGGGGAGCAGAACAGGCAGATCGACCGAAGTATACAGCTGAGGGGAGCAGTGGGGGAGACAGGAGAGGTCTGCTGTGCCATGTGGGTCACCTCCCTGGCTAGGGATCAAACTCATGTTACAGTGACTGTGGTTGCTTCATAGTGTGGTGCCCAACCCCTTGCGCCACCAGGGAGGTCTTCACATAGATTTTTCAAAGTCTCTACATTCAACTTCCATTGGTCTTTAGGAAACAGATTAGTGTGGACATCAGTCAGCCTGGGCTGCACCTTGACTTTGCCATTCATCTGCCCTGGGCAAGTTGCTTCACATCTCCAATCCTTAGATTCTCAGTCAGTAAAATGGTAATAATAGGATCTGCTTAGAATTGTTGGAAGGAGAAAGAATTCAGCCCCAGATTTTGCATGTGGCAGTCACATGGTTAATATTAACTGGTAATATTATTCTTTAGAAATGTATACTCATCGCTTCTCGGCCTTTTGGCTAAGATCAAGTGTAGAAATGTATACTCAAATCCACAGCTTCCATAGGGAAGGCCTAAGGCACAATAAACTGAATCTATGCAAAATTGGGTGAGTTTCTAGCAGTTAATCAGTTCAGAATGACTAGATTCTCCTCCCCTCTCCATTCTTCCCCTTTGTGAGTCCAGGAAGTGAATTACTAAGACTTTGAATCAGACTATCACAATCCAAGATTTGTTCAATTTATGAACAACTTCTATATGATTCTTCTGGTTTGTCTGGAAAGAGGATGAAATACTAACAACAATAATAACTCCTGATAAGTGCTGGCCTTTGGGTTCATAAAAAATTTTTTTTTCACTAAGAAATCTTGTGGTGATTCTACCAGAGCATTTTTTGATGTTGGAAAGTCTTACAACATTCCTTGATAAGGCATGTTTCTGGAAAAATCATTTCACAGAAACAAACATTTTTGTATTGAAACAGGAAGTAACAGTTTCTGAGTGAAAGACTACGCACTAGGTAAATATTTCTTGGGGAATTTAATGTCTTTCTTCCTTTGCCCCTGACTGGAAATATAAACATAGCCTGTGTCTTGGCTAATAATAACATTATGATGTGTACAGATCTGGCCTTCCTCAACAGCTTGCTGAGTTACTTGTGTAACTCATGTATTTATGATTTTATCATAAGTACATTTCTTCTCTTGCTATCACATGATGTACCATTGAATTTCTCGTCATAAAAATTTTCCTATCTCATTTATTGCCATAGAGGTTAAAAACAGATAATTAGTCAGCATTTATATAGCTTACAATCAAATATAAATCAAATGTAGCTGAATGGATGCAATGTAAAGCATTGTAGGGGCTCTGGCTTGAGGAACCCCACTTATACTTAGATGCCCATTCTACTGTATGAGTCTTATGACCTCCCAAAGTTCCTTGATTTTTTGATGACTTGGTTTCCATGAATGTGAATGGAACTTGTTTCCTCATTGTGTCTCTCCAATCTTCATACCATAGAATGGGCATCTTAGTTCTAAGCATTGCAGCTTGATCTATAATATTGTCATGATGTAAAACAAACCAGGGTTGCATACACAAACACTGGCTTTTTATGAACCAAGGAAATATGTGCTTGGAGATCTGGCAGTTCCCTTGTCTTTATCTGCTTCAATTTTACCAAATATTCCCAGAACAACAAGTTATACAGGAATGGACTTGGGTTGCTTTCTCCAGATTCCATCCCACTCCACCCCACCCCACCCCACCCCACCCCATCCCACCCCACTCCACCCCACCCCACCCCACTCCACCCCATCCCACTCCACCCCACCCCATCCCATCCCATCTCATCCCATCCCAT
>JAGFMF010011830.1:226082-315236 GCA_019455555.1 Galemys pyrenaicus | reverse complement strand
CATCCCATCCCATCCCATCCCATCCCATCCCATCCCATCCCATCCCATCCCATCCCATCCCATCCCATCCCATCCCATCCCATCCCATCCCATCCCATCTTTTCCCACCCCATTGTTTATTCATTTTACATTTAGTTCCCATAGCATTAATAAAAACATTTTTTTCCTGAGAATGTCTATTAAGCAATTAATTAAATATAACCTCAAGAACTGACTTTGCTGAGCTCTTCACCAGTTCCACAAAACTACTTAGAATTTAACTAGTTCATCTGACTGATTATCCTTTGTCATCAGATTTCCCCTTATTCATCAAGCATTCTGTGAACATAATTGGAAGTAAAGGGGCACTTGAGAATGAATTTAGAGAACTATAGTTACCCTTAAATTTGCAAGATGCTGACAAATAGGAGAATCAAATTGAAAAAGAATGGGGTGATTTGGAAAATTAGATTTCTTTGACTCAAGGAGGCTTTACCAAGGAAAGTAGAAGGGTGGAGTTGGGTTTCCTATTCAGAATTGCCTGGACAGTGTAATCTTTGTGTTATCTGAGAGTATGTTTCATGACAAGGGCATTGCAATGCATGCAGGATCCACCCTGACTACACAGTACACGATAACACCCCTCTCCACCCATGCAAATCCAAGTCTGGCTAAACCTCAGTTGCAACTCTGGCTACTAGTCAATTTGATTCCTGTAATGTTACTCAGTGTGATGAGCTATAGCTAATTTAAAAATTTGGGGGGGGGCTAGGTGTAATGGTTGTGTAGAGGAAGCAACAAATTAGCAGGTATTTGATACTCAAATGTTTTAGTACTCTAGGTTTTTGGTGCTGTTATTGTTGTTCTTCCGTTTGCCATCAATGGCCATAGAGGTTACTGGATAGACCTTGGCCAGCTCTCTAAGGCTGCTGTTTTGCCCAGTGACTGTATCTTTCCTGTTAGCATGCTGATCATACTTGGAAATTATGAGTCAGTGAAATGTAGCTGCAAGCGATGGGGGTGGGTAGATTAAGAGGGAAAGTGCAGCAGAGGCTTCCTGTACCAAGTTGGGGTCATTCTTTTTTGGGGTAATAGGAATACCCGGCCTCACTTGGATTTCTGCATAGGGAGAGTATCAGAGCACAAATAAAAAGGAAACCTTTAGCAGACATCAAGGGTGTCTGAGAGCCATGTTATAATATCACTGTTATTGACACCTTCTACTAGCTATTAGTTGGTGAGATTCATTAACTATTCACATTTGTCTGCCCTCATTCAACTCCTAGCAACTGCAGTTATAGCCCTATTTAAAATAATAGAGTGAGATTGGTAACATTACAGATTTAACAGGAAATTAGAAGACTTACATTCACAGAGTTTAGGTAATTGACACCAACAGCACTTTTCTTGTAATTTATGCACTATGATTGATTTCATTCCCCAGCTAGTCCTAAAAGAATCTCTGAAGCATATTCAGCCATCAGATTACTGTGCAAAGGAATTAAATGAGTATTACCCTGCTTGCTATCTTTTCCAGAGCTGGCAAAAGTTTCTTAGTGTTCTGGAGCTCAGGAGTTTAAAATTAAAATGCTAATATTAAAAAGTTCAGCCTTTGAGCACTTCTTTGTGAGTGACAACTGTGACGTCTTCATGCTGATAACAAGGGCACAGTTACAAGTAGGCCATTTGTTTACGATTTTGAGAGTATTTTTTATAGGCTAGCTGTAGATATATATTCCCTGGGATGCCCTAAAAAACATTCACTTAATAGTGCTGTTATAAATGATTCCCAGATGTTCATTCAGTGTGGTATTTGCATCCTAATCTATGACCATGTTTCATCTTCCTCTCCTCCCTGCCCCCCATATAATTAACAATGCTGAGTACAGGACATTTGATGAATGAGGAAGAAACACTAAATCCATGTGTTCTACCCTAGAAATCTCATGAAAAAATGATAAAGGGGAAGCAGTAAACTTACAGGTTGAAGGACATCATATTTTTTTTATTATTTTTTAGCTACTTATTTAGTAGAGTGGATATAGTCTTGGATCTACCTGGCTGTTTCTCTAGTTTCAGACATTACCATGTTCCCTCATGTGACTTTTATTCAACCATGTGGAATAGTCCAGAGTTCTTCATGCTCATCACCTTGTTTCATGCACCTGGGCTGCTGGGCTGCTCTTTCTTACCCTTCCTTGATCTGCTTTCTTACCTAGTCATGAAGCTTGTCTTTTAAAGCTCAGTTCAAGGGTCCCTGCCTTCAAAATCTCTCTATGATGCCACAGCCTATTCAAGTTTTCCTCCTCCATGTCCCTGGAGCATCATGTGACTAAGCCCATGCTAATCTATGTTACACAACATTATTAACGTGGCTTTGTCAAACTGTAAGTTCCTTGAGGGCAGAGATTATAAGTTAATTAACTGTGAATGACAGCTTCTATAACAATACTTGGCATAGGATTGTGGTTGATAAATGCTTTCCAAATGATTTGTGAATGTGGGATGCAACTCTTTGAAAGGACATGCTTATATGACATCACTATTTTCAGGTTAGTCCTAAAATTCAATTCAAAATATTTTTGTTAAACACACACACAAATGAACATGAAGTTTTACTAGTGACCATATTTACACATATTTTAAGCCCAAACTGGTTAAAATTCTCTGGGAAATATTATCTCAGTGTGTTTAGTGTATCCTGGGGTAAAAGTGAAGTCATATATCAACTTAGTTTTGTATTTCCAAAGGTTCAGGAACCCCAGGAATGCTTGGAATGAACATTTCTTACTGTGAAGTAAAGGGAGAAGTAGGCTTTGACAGTTAGAGATGTCTGACACATGTGGGCACTCAAACTCACAGAGGATTGACTTGCTCAATATCATTCATCCTTTCTCACTCTAAAACCTTCACTGTCTGCTGAGGCTAGAAGTCTAAAAACTTCATTTCTCAGCATCCCCTGAAGGCAGGAATCCACCAACAAGTTAAACAACTATGAAACTCTAATTTGAAGTGAGAGATACAGGGTCATGATGGCATCGTTCTGGAGTCAGAAGCTGAGCTGTGACTTCCTTCTCAGGCAGGAGGCCTCCTACCAATGGAAACTGCCTTCACACCCACACAAGCACACACATAGGCACACAGACAAAGATAGACAGACAGACAGACAGACACACACACACACACTCAACTTCTGTGGGCAGAGGCAGTAGGTTTTAGGGTCTGGAAGCTATGCTGGGAGCTCAACCTAGACCAATGGTTTTCAAAGTAAAAGTAATGAAACCCTAGTAAAGATAATTTGTTTAGCCAAGTTGTATTTCACTGTTGTGTGTATGTAGATACATTCATATGTGTACTGTGAGTCACACAATAAAATGTATTTCTAGCTCTGAGTTCACAGACATTCAAGAACACTGGTCTAGAGCCCTACCTCCATCCAACATTTCCAATAATCTTCTTAATCCCTTCCTGTTTACACTATCTAGCAGGGTCTTTCTTTCTAATCTACAGAACATCTGTTCTGCTGCCCATCAGACAGCAGGGAGGTATATACATTTTCTTTCTTCTTCTTCTTCTTCTTTTTTTTTAATGTGAGCTACATAGAGAGATAGATGGTATTTTATTTCAATTGATGGTTTCCTACTATGGTCTTCTCAGGTACCTCCCAAATCCTTCTTTAGTAAGGAAAAGACAAAAGTATAAAATGTAAGTGTATATTTGAGAGTTCTTGACTTTTTCTGGTTCCACAGCATCTTCTGGGGCCACAACCATCCACTAACTCTTTGAAAATTCCACCTTGTCCTTGATGGGAAGGAGCTGGGCCTCAGGCTAAGGAGACCTTCCACACCCACAAGCTTCCTGGATTCAGGGGCTCCCTGCACACAGCTCGGATGATCAGACACCAGGAGTCCTAGGGAAGCTGACCCGAAGTGACCATAAAGACAGTAATAGGTGTTGGGTGAAGTTGTCCTGCAAAATGTTTTGAATAAAATAGAGAAATAGAATAAGGACATTACAGTAATCTCTGGAAAAGTAAAATCCCAGGAAGACCAAGACAGGGCCATGTTTAAACAGTCTCCTCATTTTTGCTGTGGGCACAAAATCAGCTGACAGACCAGGATAAAAAAATTAGGTACTCCAACAATTCTTCTGATTACCTTAAATTTACTTAATATGCCCTTTATGTAAGTCTCCTGCTCAGAGGCCTTCCTCATGGGGAGCCTTGGCCATCTCCTCAGAGGGATCTATGTATCTGGTGGACAGAGACAGAGGAAACAAATTTCTGTTTGTCCTTTAGTATCATGTGGGTTTTATACCAATTACAAATATTAGCCAGTGTCAAGTTAATTAACCACAACACAAGTCTCCAATTCAGATTCTTTCACTTCAGTGAGAGAAACTGGTCGAAGATTTTCTTCAAATTTCTAGTCAGCTTCATACCTAAAACAGTGCCTGAAACAGTAGTCAGCTCCCCAAAGGACAAAGAGGGTGTCTGCAGCATCCTGGGGCTCCCTCCTTGTTTGTCTCCCTCATCCAACCCCCACTGCGCCATCCTCATTACACACCATCCATTTCTGCCTCACGCTTCAGAAAACCTTCCCCAGTTCTAGCCATCTGTGTCTAGCCATTCTTCAATACAGTTCCTTTCTCACCTCTCTGCTAAGCCTTTTCTGTCTTTCCAACTCCTCAGTAATTTCTTTCTCCCCTTTATCCTAGACATCATTTAGGATCTGCAGTGACCTCAATAAAATGAATGAGAGTTGGAACTGCTTCACACCACATTGCTGCTCCCTCAACACTTACAATGTGCCCTACACGTGGCAAATGCTCAATAAATAATACCTTAAGACTGGATGAAGACTTTGGGCTTATTATTTAACCTTAAGACTGGATGAAGACATCTTTATAAATTCATGTAAAATTCAGTGACTGGGAATACTGTGGAACAAGTGTGGCCAAGCCCCTCCCCTAGTCACCTTCATGGAAATCAGAATTTCTTAAATTAAATGTAAGAGCCTCAGGCTCAATCTTTTTATTTCTGCCAAGTGTTAATTATGTGTGGAATCTAAGGGGACTTCCATGTATGGATTACAAGGGATATTATGAAGGGACATTAAGACAATTGTGTGCAGGAAGACATACTCTTCTATAAACTTTAAAGACTTAAAGTTACAGAATTTGCTTTGGTGGGCGGTATCTTTTCTTTCATACATTTCATTTGTGCTTATTGAAAAAGGAGAGAATATTTCCAAGATAAACCTTTCTTTTATTAACTCTTTGCATTTTCGAGATTCAAAAAAAAAGTAATGGAAAATTCTCAATCATTTTCTCGGAAATACAGCTGTTAAGATGTTATAGTTCTTGACAGTGTGGTTTAGATCTTCATTTGGCACTACTAACCAGTGATTATGTAAGACTACCTACTTCTGAAATATTTCTTGAAATATTGATTATTTTGATAACAATCTTAACAGGGTGACCAAGAGGTAAGAAAATAAATCACAAAGATTACTCTCTGTTCTGTAGAGTCAGTTGAAAACTTTTTCCAACTTATTTATTCCAATGTTGCTGTCACTGTTCCATATGAGATTGATCTTCCTTTGAAGCACCTTTCCAACTATATAAAGAAAATCTCCTTTTATAGTCACACTTCCTATTCTTATTCTTCATATAAATGGTATTTGCTTGATTATGTCCCTTATTCACCAGATTTGGCACTAGATGAGTCTGGGCAATTTCCCTAAAATCAAAGCAAACACTGAACATTTACTAACATTAAAAGCAAGTGGTAGAGTCCCAGAAGGCAATTTCAAAGGAGGAGACACAGGAGTTTTGAGTAATGGAATGAATGCATTGTTGCCTGGGATAGCTTTATATTTGAGTTTGTTGTAGAAGAGTTACATTTCTTTAAACTTAGTCTCCTTATCTTTTATTTATATCTGATCTTTGAAAACTCACTTTGAACAGAGGGAATACATGCTTTTAGTAGATGAAGACTATGGGTTATTGAAGTTTGGGGGAGAAATTTCATTCTGCCAAATTGAAAGAAAGATGCGTAGCAGGGAAAACACATTAAGCAATATCAGAAGGTGGGCAGTATCAGAACCATGGAGACCTAGCTTCAAATCTCATTTTTGCCAGTATTTGTTACTTTGGGCTTATTATTTAAGTTTTCTAAGATTCTGTTTCCCTGTCTGTACAATTCAGTGGCACATAGGTAAATCACTTAGTGCAAACCCTAGTACATATTAGGCTACCAATACTCAAAAAATTATTTTCCTTGGAGAAAAAAAACCAATGTACTAGAATGAAAACTCTCCAGGACATAAAAGTTCAAAGTTCTAGTCCCAGCTTATTAGTTAAGTGACCTTTAACAATTGTCCAAATTTCACCGGGCCCATTTTCAAACTATATTTATAAAATTATATTACCTGCTATGGTGGTTAATTTTGGGTGTTGAGATACTTGGTCAAACCTTGTTTGTGATGTTTCAGTGAGGATGTTTTGGATGAGATTAATATATAAGTTAATAGACTCTGAGTAAGGCAGAATGCCTTCCGTGAAAATATGTGGGCCTCATGCTACGAGTTGAAGTCATTAGCAGAAAAGATGAATCTCCCTCAAGCAAGAAAGAATTCTGTGCCCAGATGGCCTTTGGACTCGAACAGCAAATCAACCCTTCCTCAAGCCTTCAGACTGACAATCCACCCTACAAATAATGAACTTGCCAGTCTCCATTATCATGGGAGTCAATTCCTTATAGTAAATTTCTCTCTCTCTCTCTCTCTCTCATTGGATTTGTTTTCTGGATAACTGACTAATATATCTACCCATCTATCTCAAAGATTTTTTTTCCCTGAAGGAGGAATTAAGGTAGTTGTATATGCCTACCTGGATAATAGCATGGCTTAAGAAGCATCCCTTTTCTCCCAGTTTCCCTTCTCTTTGCTTGTGGACCCTAAGTTTTCTCATCTGGAAAATGAAGAGTTTAGATTTGCTATATTTTTGCTAAAACTGCTCCCAACCATGAAAGTTTACATATCTATATAAAAGTAACTGCTTGGGCTGTAACATTCAAATACTGTCATGGCCAAATTGGGTTGCTGCCAAGGAAAAAGCGCATGTGAGGTGTATAAAGACTATTTATGCAGAAACAAACCCTTTCAGGGGTATGCCAAGAGTTAGGGGGAGTAAAGGGAAACTCCTGGTAGCCCTATAAATATTCTTACAAGCTCGAATGCTTTCTCTGTGGTTGGAGGGGGCAAAGTGCAATCTCTTTCTCTATACAGAAGTAACTGGGGAAAGTACCTACTTTACCTGTTAGGCTTTTATCTTGTCTTTGTGCACATACTCAAGTGACTAACCTGCAGAAAGGCCAGCCACTGGATGGAATTGTAAGAAGCTATGGGATCAGTTTGAACAACAACACTGACCTTCTGTCTTTGAAAAATTAAAGCCCAGTATGGTATTCATTAGAAGGAGAAAAGAAATCCTCCAGACTGTGTTTTAACTATATTCTTAGCAATTCACCAAAAAAGTTCCCTGGTGTATTTCAGGACATAAGTGTTATTTCCTTTCTTAACTAGTGAAGTGGTTAGATACTTAAACGTACCAGCTAGAGTGCTTTGGGTCTTTGAGTCTTTAGATGAAATAGTGGAAAAAATCCTTTGTGAGCTGTATGATGCTAGGTAAGAGTAAGTGATTATTGTACTTACAATACACACTCAAGTGATAACCATAGTTTAGGCTCAATTGTAAGAAGCCTGGCTTAGAGGGCATCTTTCCCAATTTTGAGTTCTTCTTGGCAAACATGGGAACCCCGTGTCAGGTAGGCTAATAAACAAAGTTAGCAATGGCTCACACAGCTTGAATTGAGATGCTCAGACAAGGCTTCCTGCACATCAGTCCAGCTACCCACAGCAGGTTGCATGGGCTCTTTCTACAAGGCTCTACCCTCTGTGATGCTCCCTGAACCAAAAGAGGCACATTCCTCATCATAAGAAATCACTGCTTAAAAGAGATTCAATACCACTCCACTGCCTATAAAATAAAACCCCAAAATCTTAGCATACAAAGCCTTTGAGAAATAGGGTTTCTGTATAGTTCTACAATTTCATTCTGCCATGATTATTGCTCACTGTCCTATGGCACAATTGCACTACAAAGTTTTGTTCTCAAGTTCAATATTTCCTTGGCAAATATTTAACGCGTAGCTAGTAATGAGTGCCAAGCACTTCTCAGTGCTGGGGATATATCAGTAAATAAAACAACCTACATTGTAGGAGCAGGCAGATAATAAACATCATATAGCAAGTTAGAAACTGATGGGGAAAATGGGGAAAAAAAGCAAGACAGTGAGTCTTAGTTTTGCTAGAATGAAAGTGGGGGCTGCAGTTTATATAAGGTGGTCAGACTTGGCCTCTCTGAGAAGGTAAGTGAATGCTTCAGTTATGCAGCTGTATTGTAACAATAGCAAGTTAACACAGGGAACAAACAGGCAAACATCTTGGAGAACAACTTTCCAAACAGAGGTAATGGTTGTCTCTAAGATCTTGAGACAGGAAGTTGCTACTATGAGGAACTGTAGAGGGGTTGGTGGGCTGGTGTGCAATGGGAAATTGAGAGAGTGGAAGGAAATTGGGAGGGGGCGGACCATAGGGCTAGAGGTAGTAGGGTCTTGAATGACCCTACTGTCAGCTTCGAGTGAAATGGAAAGCCAGTGGAGGGTTTTATTTTCAAAGGACCCATTTGGTTGTTGTGTTGTGAACAGATTGAAGATTAAAAGTGGGAAGACCAATTGGGAAGCCATTGTCAAAATCAGGTAGTGAGGATTACGGCTTATACCAAAGCAACAATAGTCAACCTGGTAAGAGGCGGTTAGGTTGGAAATCTTATTTTAAAAATAGAGCCTAGAGGAATTGGATGTGGAATGTTTCAATATTCAGGAGACAAAAGAGTGGTTGAGTGGAGGAGTCAGCAAGGAGAATGGGAAGGCATAGTCATTAAAGGAGAAAACACAACAGATGCTAAGTGAACAAATTGCTTCCAGAAGGAAACAGTGATCAATTATATCAGACACTGCTGATGTAACTTGCTAACCTCACTAAGGTTATCCTGAAAATTGAAGGGTGAATTTAGAAACATGGAGATGATTCTAACCTTTAGAAGAGTGGTTTTGGTGGAGTAGTTGGGGGCAGATGCCCAATTGATGAAAAGCAAGAGAGAATGGGAGGAGAGGAATTGAAACAGTGAGTCAAGAAAACTCTTCTGAGCATTGTTTAGCAGTAAAAGGGGCAAAGTAATAAGAATAGTTGGAGTAGGTGGTGCCATACTTTTGTGCCTCTCTAAGACGCCTTTTTTTTTTTTGAAAGATTTATTTATTTATGCATACAAGCACTGGGGTACAGGCCAGAGGTGTGGGAGAGGATTCACCACAGACAGAGCAGGGAGCAGAACAGGCAGATCAACGGAAGTACACTGCTGAGGGGAGCAGTGGGCACAGCAGGAGAGGTCTGCTGTGCCATGTGGGTCCCCTCCCTGGCCGGCAGCAGGGATCGAACTTGTGCTGCAGTGGCTGCGGTCTGCTTCACAGTGCGTTGCTTAACCCACTGCGCCACCAGGGAGGCCCTCTAAGATGCCTTTTTTTCAAGTCAATTTTTTTCTTGAGGATTTAAATTGGCCATGTCTACAATGATCTTTCTCTACTGTCTGTACTCATTTATTAAAAAGGATGCCTTGATACCTACTATGAAATAGACTGGTCAGTGAATTCATCAATGAATAGTGACAAGCCTGCTAAGATCTCTGCCTTTCTGGAGGTTATGCTTTAATGGGGAGATAGAAAATTCAGAAACAAACAAAGAAATAAGGTAATTGATCACTGCAGATTACAATGAGTGTTGTGCAGGTCATAAATTGTGTGATGTGAGAGAAGGTGAGATGTAGTAGACATTGGAGACCTTTGTGGGGGAGTGGGCTCACTGAATGGAGACATGAAGTATACTGCTATGGATTGAATGTATTCTTCCTTGCCTCCCAATTCGTACATTGACACTTAATCCCTAATGTGATGGTATTTGGAGATGTGGCCTTTAGGAAGTAATTAGGTAAGGAGTATAAAAACCTCATGATGGGATGAGTGCCTTTAAAAGAAGAGACATCAGAGAGAAGATCTCTTTCTCCACCAGTTGAGAACACAGGTAGTTGAGTGTTTGCAGACCAGGAGGTGAGCCTTCACCAGACATCAAATCTGTTGGCACCTTGATTGTGGACTTCTCAAGAAATAAATTTCTTTTTTTTTTTTTTAAAGATTTATTTATTTATGCATACAAGCACTGGGGTACAGGCCAGAGGCGTGGGGGGTGAGAGGATTCACCACAGAGAGCGGGGCGCACAACAGGCAGATCACAGAAGTACACTGCTGAGGGGAGCAGCGGGCACAGCAGGAGAGGTCTGCAGTGCCATGTGGGTCCCCACCCTGGCCGGCAGCAGGGATCGAACTCGTGCTGCAGTGGCTGCGGCTTGCTTCACAGTGCGTTGCTTAACCCACTGCGCCACCAGGGAGGCCCTAGAAATAAATTTCTGTTGCTTAAGTCAGTCTAAAGTATTTTTGTTGTAGCATTTCAAATGAACTAAGATCAGGGAAGCCAGTCCCTGGAAGTTCAAGGAAAGTCTTTTATGCAGAGGGAATTATCTCCAAGAGCAGAAACCTTAAACGTAGGAAGCAGTGGGGTGGTGAAAGAAGAAAAGTAGTCTGTTGTGGTAGGAGTGGGTGACATGGGGAAGGGTGATATGAATGCTTAAAGGGACCAGATAATACAAGATCTAAGAGACCTGGGCAAGAAATGAAGCCTGGAGAGATAAGGGTAGCTTTGTTGAGTGGTGGTGGTATAGACGGCTAGAAGTGTATGGATGGAGATATCTTTTGGAGGTAAACAAGATGATGAATGGGATGTGATGAATGAGAGAAAAGAATGTCTTCTTTGGTGTGATTAGCTAGGTCTCTGTGATACCATTTTCAGAAGAGAAGAATATCTAAAAGAGAAATGGGGTGAGGATGATGTGGGGTGAGGAGTACAGAACTGGTTAGAAAACAAGAGTATAGTATATCAAGGAAACTTTGAAAGAAAAAGTTTCAAGAAATTGGAAATAGTCAACCAGGTAAATGCTGTTTAGAGATGGTGAGGGATAGAGACTGACCAACCTTAGTCTTAGCATGCCCTCCCCCACAGCCCTCAGAGCTCATCTAACAGTAATTCTGTTCTGTCTTTCTCTTTCATTTTTTGACAAATTGCTAGAGGTTCAGGACCTCCTTTCATATTCACCTTTTTTTACTCCTGGACTCAACAGGGTGCCTTAGGAAGAGCCTCAATTTTGTGAAACGTTCCTGATTGAAAATAACCCTGGGAAGGAGACACCCCAAGGTGCTATCAGTTGAGTGATCTGCTGCCAGATGCCTGAGGGAGAAGGGAGGGCCCAGCACTCCCCTTGTAAGAGCCCGACCCAGAAGTCAAGTGTGACAGGCTCCCCTCTGAGCTATAGGCTGAGAAGTGTTCGGTCTTGGAGCTAGAAAGGGTATTCATGATAAGGCTGGGTGGGAACCTGACTCACAGACACACAGCCTGCTTTTTGTCTTTGGATCTGAGTGGAAGTGACTCAGAGGCTGGAAAAAACCAAGAGGGGAAAAAGGAGGTTAAGTCACTACAGCATTTTATTTTCAGATTAAATGTGGATCTGCTGTCCCATAAATGTTGAATACTGTATGTCTTCAGCCTCTCGCCAACAGAAACCTAGGGGGAATTATTAAGCCTGACAATTCACTCATTTTCTCCAAGATTTTTATTAAACGCAATTGAGAAGGGATAAAGTTTCTTCTTTTTTCTCTTTTCTATTCACTCGACTAAACCCTAATTATCACTAGGGCAGAACAAATGGGCTTCTAGAAGACTGCAGTAATAGTAAAGCTTCCCCCTTAAATTAACCAGTTGAAGGCTCCTGTTCCAACTGCCACCAGGGCACTTCCTGTCCACTGAAACCTTGCTCAATTCAGTCAAAGAACATTTATGGAAGCTCTGTCAGGAAGCATTGACAAATGTACAAGGGGGGTTAAAGACACAGCTCTGACCTCTGGGGGTTTACTGTAGGGGGTGGGGAGCTAGTGGGAAACTCAACTAAGATACTATAGAAGATGGACTAGTACATCTCATGTTGGTGTATTAATTAGGATTTTCGGATGCACATAATAAAGTGCAAATTGAATTAGACAATAAGGAGAATTTGTGAAAAAAGAAAAAAGTGTATAAATTTTTACACCCAGTGACAGTCTGGGGCACACACGGCTGAGCCAGGGACATAGTAACTGACTGCTAACAATATTAGACTTGTGTAGGCCTCCCAGCCACACGTTCCCAGTCGGTTGGTCTCTGTTTCTGTCTCAGTCTTCAGGTTGGCCTCTCCTCCACAAAATGGGAAACGTGCTTATGTAGAAGGTGCTCGACTTTATAGTATCTTGCAGTTTGAGCCCTAGGGAAAAGTGGACTTTTCACTTCCAGTTTCAAAATTCCCCAAGAATGCTTCTGATTGGCCTAGAAAATATCAGCTCTCCACTTCTGGACCAATCCCACGTGGCAGGGCGGGAGGCGAGGATTTGGGAAGCTGCCCGAGGGTCCAGTTTAGGTCAGAGGCACATTCTTCCCCCTTCCCCCAGCAAAGAACTGTCTCTGAAAGGCAACGCTGTGGGTGGGTCCGGAAAGGGTCGGGGAAGGGATGAGTTTAGGGAACAATGAGTGCAGCACTGTGCTGTTTTCAGAAACAACCACAGAGGCTCTGGCCTGGCTAGAGAGTCTTAAACAGTGAAGGCTGCCCACTGGGGTGGCGAAAGAAAGGAGCCCCTTACAAAAGTTGGCTTTCCTTCACTCCTCCGACATTTATCAAGGAGATGACTGCTACCCCATTGTACAGATGAGGGAACAGAGACACGCTGTCCTCGCTGGCTGACACAGCTGATCAGCGGCAGAGCAGGCTGGGCTGTGTGCACTCTGTGGGGAGACAAGGCCGGAGCCCCTCCAACCCGACTAGTAGGTCATCACAGGTGGGGCTGGAGCAGAAGTCAGAGCCAGGCCCGGTTTTCTGGGAGCATTTCAGCAGATCTCGGAGAGGGAGGAAGGGGGCCCCACGGCCGTGAATCTGAGTGGACCCAAGCAGGCGGTGCGGTGTGGTGGGAGCTCTGTGTCTGTAAGGAGAGGCCCAGGCCTAGAAGAGACTGCCACGCCCCGGTCTGGAGTGCTTCCCTTCAGATCCAGGCCTCTAAATGCAATTCCATTTAAGGGCAACCGAGTCAGGTTCACACCTAGCCCTGAAGATGACAGACTGCCTGGTAGTCAGTGTGAAGGACTAGGAGCTCAGAGCCTACAACTGCACCTGCACTGCCAGGGCCACACGCGGAGCCAGTCCCACCCCAAGAAATGTCACAGGGCTGAGGTGCAACGTTCATGGGGGTCTCCTGCAGAGTGTATCTGCAAATACATCTCAGACCCGGGGGAAGGCTCTGGGGCAGGACGGGGAAGAAAAGAGAGGCCCCCTTCTTGTCCTCCTTTCCCATTTGAAACCTGGCACTGCCACGTGGTAGGTTTCTGAGGTCCTGGGGGGCAACCTCAGTTATTTCAGCCTGAGGAGTGTTTCACTAAACCTAGGGGAGGAGGGGGGTATCACCATATCCCAGAACCGCGTCTCGGCTAGGCTGCAGCGACCCCGACGCCGAGAAGGCTGAGCCTGAGCTCTGAGCAGCCGCCGCGCCTGCGAGCCGCCCCTCCCCCGCCGGGCTCCTGAGCCCATTTTCGCTTGGCCGGTCCCCGCGCTGCCGGATAGATTGCGCCCCACCCCCGCTCCTCTGCTCAGTCATTCAGACTTGGAAAGTCAATAACACGCTGACATCATCAGGGGTTTGTGTATTATTACACGGCTACTTTCCAGAGTACCTGGCAATATCTAAGAGAGGCGCACTGCAGCTGCCCAAGAAAGGGCTCTGGACGCCTAGGATCCGAGGAGGGATGGGGGTGGGGGTTGGAGGGAGTGTCCGTGGGGAGAGGGGTCGGGGGTGGAGGAGATGCAGCTGCCGGGAGCCAGGCCTTTTCCTCAGTGGGGAGCATCTTCAGGGCACCGATTAGAAACAGATTATGAGCTTTTGCTGCACTAAATGCAGATGCACTTTAGATATCGATACATGCTTCATTTTGGCTTGGGGTGCACTTATAAATCATTCTTAAGTGACCTCTGTTTCTACCAAAGACATCCACTTGGTCTTTAAGAAACAATTTTAGTGATCCTCACAAAGGGGGGGAAAAGCATCTTTTATGACAGGAAGCCAAAGGCAGATTCTTTTGAGACTCTTGGGGTTTGTGTGTGCGGATTTTCTATTATGTAATCGCCATCATGGGTGATTAGGTCTTCTCTTTCCCTCCAGGGCTGGACTGGGTGGTTTGGTTGCTGTATTTTTCTTTCTTAAGCCTCATGCAGGGCAAACCCACACATAAAAAACCCGTCCCAGATTTATGGTGCAAAACTGCTCTCCAAGCAAATTGCCTGAGAAGTGTGTCTCGTTTTGGAGGAGGGAAATAGATGAATTTGTTGTTAATTAAGGCTCCTTATCTTACTACTCTGGCACTTCCTTTTCCTAGAATGAGTTTTTAAAAATAATTCTGTGTATTTTAAATGTTCGCTTCCCTCCCCCCTTGCTGTAATTGTACTTGAGATAACTAATTGTAGAGATTACTGTACTTTTGTTCTGTGAACAGACACACACACCAGTTAAAAAAATTTAAATCTCCATAACTCACACAACATGGTACCTTTCCTTTTTGGCCACGCAGGGCTTTCTTTTTACACACAGGGCTGATATCATTTAAATTCTCTTTGCACCTTAAATTTCAAAAAATGGCAGCCAGCACCAGATTGGCTACCTGGAGAATTACAAGAGGAGGACAGTTCCTCCTTGGCATAATCTTATCCCTGTGTACGGTAGGGAGTGTTCACTAATTGAGGAAAAGTCTTCTGAGTTCCACTGGAGAAAGCAAAGCAGCCTTATTACTCAATGTAACAGTTTCCCTATGTGTACTTAATCATTTCAGGAGAATTTGTTGTAGATTATGATTACTTCCTTCTAGATGATCTGAAGAAAAATTCCCCCACTAGGCATACACTTCTAAAATCCCCTTCCCAAGCCTGCCCTAGACTCCTCCCTGACCCCCACCTTTCCTTTGCAACAACACCTTCTCCCCACCACGCCTTTTTGGAGATGCAGACAGCTGGCAAGACTTAGTCTACCAGTCCTCTGAGAAGGTCCAGTAGATGTTTGATCTGTGGAGCTTGAATCTGTCAAGGGAGGCCAGGGGTGGGGAGCTCATTGTCAGCTAGAGCACCACTTATTTATGACATGCCTTCTGCTCCTTAGTCAGGACTCTATAGACCTAGGAGTTTGTTCCTTTGGCTTTCAATGTAAGAGGCTCTTATGTTTTTATGCCATTTCTGCTTTCTTGCTTGCCATCCTTCTGACCTTGCCTGATTGCCCTATATAGGTTCCTTATTAGGCAAGGATGTTAGCTACTCAGTTCTGGATGTTGAGCTCTGATACCTGGCATCAACTTCCTCTTCTGGAGATTTGGCCTAAGCAAGGGGACACAAAGGCCAGAAGGTCTTTGGGGAGAAGCTGCAGGATAGGAAGTTAGTTGCTAGGTACCATGCTTCAGAAGTAGACAGGAGCCCTATACTGGCTAGAAAGAGTAGGAGAGTCAGTGAAAGGGAAGCACACAGGGAGAGGAGGGAGAAGCAGGAGTCTTGGCCTAGAGGAACTCAGTGCATTTGAAGAGACATGCAAACCAGGGCTTGAGAGCTCAGTTCCAGGTGAGCCTTGTATGGGTTGGTTCTTCCACAGTGGAGGAGGGAGCAGGGACTCCGTGTGACTGTGCATCAGAGCACAACTCCCTCTGGAGGAAATTTGGTGGCCTGAAGGTCCTAGAAGCAGTCCTTCAGGAGTGACATGATATTTCTCCCCATTCCTCTGAGAAGAGGTCACCTTCTGCCAAATATTTGTCAACTAGGTAGAACTGGGTGCTGTAAAGAAGAAATTTCCCTCTCCCTCTTTGGATTCTTCTCTGACTGGTGAAACAATCAAATTAACCTCAGACATATTCCTAGGAGGAAAGAACAGAGTTAATTATATACATATGGAGAATCTACATGTATGTAAGATATTCTAAAGTCAGTGGGGCAAAATGAGGGTATAGATCCTGAGCTAAGGGATAGGATAGGGGCCTGCAGCTTCATGGAGAGAGGAGGGGGACTCACATGATCAGGAGAGGGTGACACATGTGACAAAGACCAGAAGCTCTGAAATTAGATTTGCCCTGTTGTATGGATAGGTTCCTCTGAGAGAAAGGTTAGCTCTAATAAATCTGGGTAATTCCTCCATTTTCATTCTTCTAGGTAGTTAAGGGAGTGGTGAATGTTTTTTTTTTTTTTTTTTTTTTTGTGAGCTTGAAGGGCCTCAGTTAGTCTTAGTTCAAAATAATCTACTTGTCAAAGTGATACATTCTGGGACACCTGTTCTTAACATTTTAGGGGAGCCTAGTCTGAGTGTCTTAGGGGGACCCAGCCTTAAGTATATTTTAATGTACAAGCTTGTGTCTTTTCATGCATTCATTGTGAAGATTCCAGAAACTGACCTTCAGTTACCCAGCCCTGATTTTGCTTTAGAAAATGTAAACAGGCCCTTTATTGTGATGAAGACCATGGCAATGCTTAAGCTATCTCTGGGCAAGATTTGCTATCTGCCTACTGAAATTTTTGTTTAAAACAATTGGAGAAATAAATTAAAAAATTGATGTACAGGATTCAAGTCCAATATTTTTGTTATTAAATTCAGAAAATTATATTTACAAAATTACTCTGTCAAACAACTATGGCTGTTTCTGTTAGTCTCAGTTGTATGCATCTCATTTTGGAATGTAACAGAAAATTCTTGGGTCTGCAATTCACTTTGAGAAGCACAGGAGTAGAGGTTGAGAACTGGAGACCCGAGGACTGAATTGGGCTCACTTTTGTGCTTAGTTGACTACAACTTTTTGTTTTTAATTTGTATTTAAAATACAGCGATGTCACATAAACCAGCTTTTCCTGAAAAGAGAAAATCTCTGGCAACACTAGACATATCAAGACTTGTGTGGTGCTGGGTAGACCCGCCCCTGAAGCCTTCCAGCCTTCCATTGGCCACAACTTTCCACTGACCACAGTTCCTGCACTTTCAGGCAGGTCGTTCACTCAAGCTACCTGCCTTGCTGCAAAAGACATGGTCTCTGTATGCACTTCTCAAGGTGTCTGCTGCAAATGGGCTCTGTGGTTATTTTTACCTCTTCACAGAGCAAGACCACTCTGAAAAGATCAAAGAACCCACTCAGAATGGGCGGCATTAATGTAGAGTTTCTGCTAATCTTGGGCTCTCCGAGTCTTCTCTCTAGATTAGTGGGTAACAAACCTCAAATCTATATGGGTTAAATCTATATAGGATGCTATTTATATAAGATGTCTACTAATTTTTGTTACTTAATTTTTCTTGGTCAGTAGATACAGACAGTAAAACGATGGCTGCCTTTCTGTTGTTCAGGGAGGGCTGCTCCTTCATGAAAAGGTTGGGAGGCTGTTATTCTATCATAGTTGTCATCTTTAGACTCTTGTTCATATACTCCCTAAAAGAATGTTGAAATCTGATGCATCCTCAGCTCTTTTTGAAAATGACAGCTACAGTTTTGCATCATAAGCTGAAGTTGTTGCAAGGATATAATATCCAGTGTACTGAAAAAAATGACATTCTGGAAGAAAATTGTTACATCACTTTTTTAAATGTATCCCATGGGGTCCAAATACCATAGCAACCAGATACTATCATTATTCACTTAAAAAATACATAAGCAAGCTCCTCTTTAGCACTGGTGGAGATTACACTATTTTTCCTCCTTGGATTTATATGGCCATCCTTTAAGGTCAACAAAATAAAATAGGAATTTTAATTTAAAGAATTCTATGTGACCATATTCTGTGTAATTATTATTGACTATATTGTAATCAGGTGGATGTGGCTGTTCTTCCAATTAGCTTATATGTCCATGGATGACTGCTGCTATCTGTTACTAGAATGAGATCATTCCATCATCAATTCTATTTCTGTTTTTTTTCACATGCTTGCATGTACACAAGGCATGTTATCTCATAAATAAATACATAAAAATGGAAGTATTTTTTTATTTGCCTTTATTTTTGTTCTTCTTCTCATGAATATATTGCTAAAGATCTCATGGCTTGCCAAAGTTCATTTGTGATTAGATACAACTTCAGTGAGTGAGTTGAGTGAGGAGCAAGGAGTAAGTCACCTGCTATAGACTGAATGTTGTGTCCTTTATAATTGATGTTAAAAGTCAGTCTTCAGTGAGGTGTTATTTGGAAGTGTGACCTTGAGAGTTGATTAGGTCATAAGGGTGGAACCTTCATGAATGTATCACTCTTATAAAAGGTACCCCAGAAATAACCCCTCTTCCCTCTGTTCTGTGAGGACACAGCAAAAATGACCACCTAACAACCAAAGCAGGCTGTTACCAGAAATCAATTCTACTGATGCTATTGTTCTTGGACTTGTTGCCTCTGGAATGTGAAAAATAAATTTCTGTTATTTACATCTCAGTCTATGGTATGATAGCAGCTCTAAGATACCACCTGACTGGCAAAGGTATGTATTTCAAGTTGTTAAAATTATTCACTTCCTCCATGTGTTCTAAGACTTAAATCTTCCTTTGCTCAGCAGATGTTTGAGCCCCAGGGCAGTGCACCACTGCAAGACTGGGAACGGAGACAAGGTCTGAATAGCTTTAATAAAGCAGGAGACTGGAGATAAAGAAGTCTTGTTGACATCAAGCTCTTTTGCAGATTGATAGTGCTCGCAGAGGTTGAGGACAAGTCCCCTTAACCTCTCCTTTCCGGTGTACTCCTTGGAAAGACTTCACGTACCCACAGAGGTATGTGTGCATCCCAATGTGAAGATGGCTGCCCTAGAAAAGTCAGGGCTGGATTCTTGCAGTAAAAGGGAAGTAGCAGGAGTCCAGTGCTGCAATGATCACTCTGATAACATAGTTATTATGTTTGAACTGTAGTCCAGTGACATCATGCAGTCCATTGTCTAGGAGCATCCTGTTAGGTCTCCTCTAAAGAAACCATGCAGGAGATGTTTGCAGAGTGCCTTCTGCAACTTGTGCAGATGTCGGTGGTTTGCAGCTGCACTAGCACCAGCAACTTGGGCTTTTTACCCAGTTATACTCAGAATGCCATTGTCTTTCCTTTGTCACTGGGATTCTAGTTCTGTCCCACCCTCACCTTTCAACTCCCTGGACTGATGTGGAGAACAATTCCTATTCTTTCCTAGGTGTGATCAGCTGTCCCACCACCCCCACCTGAAACTCTACCTCTTGATACCTCTCCTATCCCCACTGCGGAAACCATCTCTCCAGTTTACTCTTGTTTGGAAAGAAAGACAAGAATTTTTAGAAGCTACAGCTGAAAATATTCAGTCTTTATTCCTGATTTCCTTTTTATATTCCCTAGTTGAAAATTTCATATATGAACTAAAGTTGCCTCTGGAGGGTAAGTCAGTCTTCACTACTCCTGGCCATTTAATCTGATCTCACTAATGAGAATTTTAAGAGCCTTAAGAAGTCAGGTCCAGTCTTCAGGTACTCTAGGGGCTTGAGTCCATTATAGCATCCACCTGAGAAATTCAGGCTAGGAGACTCAAAACACTTGAAATAATTATAAACCAAATTTAATCTCCTACAGGTCTACGGGAACAGTTTGGATATGAAATCATGTTGGATTTTTTTTTCTCGGTATATTTCATTCCACACCAGGAGGTTTAAATTGCCTCAAAATTGGGGGAAAGAGAATGGGTAGGAAAATTTTTAAAATGAAATTTTTGGGTGCATAGCATATGCCATGCATTTTGCACATGTTAGTTCATTAAATCCTTCCAATATTGTTGAGAGGCTGGCATCATCACACCATTTTGCAGATTTAGAAAATTTTAGAAAGCTTGGGAGCGAGCACTTGTGTTGTCCTTAGCTCCTGGTTTGCCTGACTGACAGCTGCAATACTTACTACTACACAGCAATTTCCCAGTCTGTAGGAAAGAACAGAATTGGGGCATAGATCGACCTCACAAGTAAATTATTTCTATGCAAGTGAATTATTTCTAGGGTAATGTTCCGAATAGGGGTTCATCTAATTCTTCCGGTCACTTTAAAACATGGATTGGTATGGCATTTCTAGTGGTGCTTCTGCAAAGGATGGAAGACTAAATAATAGCTCTCAAACTATTTTGTTTATTATTTTCTAAACCATTTAGGTTTTTTATGTCTTTCAAAGTAGTTAATGAGACACTATTTTTCTGATGCAATTGACATTTAAAGTTACATCAACATTAGGATAAAAAGAATGAATCTGGACTAATTGGATCAGAAAAGTGCTAAGTGGCTATCTCTGAAGATGTCAAGTGCTTTACCCACACTGGCACTAGTATTCTTCAGAGAAGCAAGGATAGGTTGGTTGTGATATTTTTCAACAAGATGATAAACCCAGGAGAGAGATTAAGATAGATCATACAGACAAGTCTGTTGTTTTTTTTTTTTTTTAAAGATTTATTTGTTTATGCATACAAGAGCTGGGGTACAGGCCAGAGTCCAGGGAGGTGAAAGGATTCACCAGAGACAGAGCAGGGAGCAGAACAGGCACAGACTGACTGAAACACACTGCTGAGGGAAGCAGCGGGCGAGGCAGGAGAGGTCCGCTGCGCCATGTGGGTCCCCTCCCTGGCCGGTGGCAGGGATCGAACTCATGCTGCAATGGCTGCGGTTTGCTTCATAGTGCGTTGCTTAACCCACTGCGCCACCAGGGAGGCCCCCAAGTCTGGTTTTGGATATGATCTTGAGGAGCTTCCTAAACAGCCAAATGGTGATTCCCATTAAATCTGTGGTTCTAAAACTTAGAAGGAGAGCTAGATTATGACAATCATTCACTTACAGATGGTGATTGAACCTATTAGAAAGAATGAGATAACTGTGAGAGTGTGAACAGGAGAGAAGAAAACCAGAAACTAAACCTAGGAATCACATGACAATAATATTTAAAAAGATAAACCAGTGAAAGACATTGACAAGTCTCAGAAGGGTAAAGAAATAAATTTTTTTTGTTTGCGCAGGAAGTTAAGGGTAGGGGGAAAGTTCAACTGTATTAAAAGCTGCTAACTAATCAGAGAAGCAAAGACCACTGTATCTAACCTAAGATCACTAGCTGTGTTGGGGAGAGCAGTTCCTGGCGAGAAGTGGGGACAGCTGTGATACTGCGATGCTAGGAATGGGATGGGTACAGGGCTGAGTAGGTCGTGATTGGACATAGCCTTTTTGAAAATTTGTTTATTTTTTAATGGAGATGACATTGTATTAAACATTATACAAGTTTCAGTTGTGCATCATGAAAAACCAACCTGTATATATCTTACATTGAGTTCACCTCTGAAAGTTCATATGTATTCTTCACCAACAACTGACGACTTTGATTTACCCAGTCTCCCTTCCCTCTCCCTTCTGATAATCATAAATTGGTCTTAGAGTTTAAAAGTTTATTTTATTTAATTAGCCAATTTATTTGATTTTTTTCCTATGTATCACATTGAGTGATCACAGTGTTCGTCTTTCTCTATTTGACTAATTTCACTTAGCATAATACCCTCTAGGTCTCTCTCTGGACGTTGTTGCAAATGGCAGAAATTCATTTTTTAAAAAATAGTTCAGCAGTAGTCCATTGTGAATATACAGTACCATCTTCTTTATTGTAGTCATCTTAGATACAACCCCATCTCTCTTTTATCTTTCTTTTTTATTGAGTTAATTTTGGTTTACAACATTATGTGATCCAAAGGCACAGCTCACACCTCCTCAGATGCATATCACCACACCACACCCACCACCAGCGAACCCTTAGTCCTACACCATAGCTCCTTGGACCCCCTCCATCCTTTGCCTCCACCCTCACTCTCCCTTCTGATAACCTTAATTCTACAGACCATTTTCTAGAGTTTGTTATGGGAATGGTTTTAATTAACTCTTCATTTTGTTCTTTATAGGCCACATATCCATGAAACCATGCCACATTTTTCTTTCTCCTTCTGGCTTATTTCACTTAGCATCATCCCCTCCAGTTCTATGCATGTTATCATACATGGCAAGAGTTCATCTGGTGTATTTTTTTTAAATGGAAAGCCAAGGAGTATTCCATTGTGTACATATACCATATTGTTTTAATTTACTCTTCTATTAGACACAAAGCTTTAATGAAGTTTGAGTTGTGAAGATTATGGAAAGAACTTACTTTTTTTTAGAGAAGGGGACTGCGTCAACATGTTTATAATGATGGCAAGAAGCCAATAGAGAGGGAGGAAGAGGTGAAGAAAGTGAAGACAGACTGAAGTGGGAAAAATGTAAGACAGCAAGATCCAGTAGGCATCAACTTTATGATGCATTAAAGGTGTATCCCCTTCTTTTTACATACTGGTGAATAAACCGAAGATGGGAACTAATGCACCTCAATGGCCTCTCCCACAGATTGATCATCTGTCTGAGTTACTCTTTACTCTTGGAGATGTTACAGAAAGTCCTACTCATATTTAGCTCTTTAGTTCCACTTATTAACTTACTTGCCCTATGCATTAGGCATTTTGATCAGTAAACCATTGTAGCAGCTGGAAAGGTGGCACAAGGTAGGTTCAGGATGGTTCTTAGCAGATGGTGAGGGGGTAAAGGAAAGGAGTCTTGGAGCCCTCAGTGGCTTTTCATGCTTTTATTGATCTTTACATCAAAGGTGGCATCAGGTTACATGGCAGGCATGGGTGCTGGGGGCCGGGAGGCTGGCAGACCTCCCAGCCCCCAGCACATCTCACCCTCTTGGCTGCTTTGTTGCTCTTCTATTCTCCCGCTGCTCTCACTGCTGCTTGTTGTTGCTCTCGCTGTTGGTCGGTCCTGGTGTCCTCATGATGTCACCACCCCACACCCACCACCAGCGAACCCTTAGTCCTACACCATAGCTCCTTGGACCCCCTCCATCCTTTGCCTCCACCCTCACTCTCCCTTCTGATAACCTTAATTCTACAGACCATTTATGCCCATGTCAAACTCAGGTGCGCTCACTTGCGCATGCCCACCCTGGAATGCTCTCAGCACCACAGGTGTCCATCACCACAGTGGTGGGAGGGTGGAAAGACCTGATTTCTCTAACCCTACAACCATATTTTAGTTCCCAATTATGTTATCAAGAATTACATATGTATTTTAGACAAAAGGGTTGAACATTGGGCTCCATTTGTAAGAGGGAAAAATGCCAAGCTAGGAGGAAGGACAGCAGTTCCTCCCAGGTTTCAGGCCTGGTTGTTAATCTCCCCAGATGCATCACAGTCAAATCAGTTGATCAGGAAACAACCCAGGTGCGTCACGAACTGGCTGCACTTTCTAGATCAGCTGTGCTGGTTTGGCTGCACAAGAAGGTGATTTAAATTTCTTATTTCCCTAAAGAAATTCAGAGACTGACAGTTTGTGTATTCAGAATCCTTATGTTACAACCCAAAATACATTGTTGAGTTAGTTGAAAAGACTGGCTATTAAGAATTATGAGAATTATTTAGATGGTCACAAAATCCTTAAGCTTGTCGACTGTTGTTGTTTGCCAAGTGACCTTACCAGGGCACTAAGATTTTGTTATGTCTGTCCTCCCACAGACTGTGGGCCTGTTGTCAATCTCCACAGCAGGGATCGGACTGTGTCTAAGTGAGAACTCCCGGGATCCAAGGGACTGTGATCCAAAGGTTGTCAAGGGCTTTAATTAAATCCATTTATCAGCCTCCTGTGTCAGTCCGTGTTCCTGAGCACTGTGTACAAGAACATGAATACACACCCAAGGCGACAACATTTATGGTTGTTTTTATTTAAAGAAAGTTCTCTTTTTTAAGCTTTGCTGATAGAATTCCATCCATAAATATTTGTCTAGAGTTACAGAATAATTAGCAGGACATGCTTATTCAAATTAGTTTTACTGGTTACATTTTCAGTTAAAGCCTTTGAGAAATTTGCCAAGTAAAAAATCAGATTCTGCCCCAACATGTAATTTGGAACATCCTAACTTACATTGTTTGCGGGGTGGTTCTCCGGCTGGTAACCAGGCCTATTATTTTCAAATGTCTTTTGCATCCATCTCATTCTCTCCATTCTTTCTGTTACCACCTGGCTCAAGTCTTCACCTTTTTCCTGCCAGTACCCATCAAGGCTTTCAACTGATCCCTCTGCTTCTCGTCTCCGATTGCAGCCAATTGGCTAAGAGGTTGTTTTGTAAATCACCTTTCCTCTGGTTGTTTTCCTGCTCCTGAATCAAGTCAGGATTTTAATGTTGAATAAAATTCATTTATTTGCATAACAAAGATCATGTCCCCTGATTAAAAGTGACATAAATGTAGCTGGGTTCCTTCTAGGAAATATAAAATAAATAGGTAATCAGGAATTTTAAGAAATAAAAACCTTAGTTAAAACTATGCTTATCAGGGATTTGAGCCTTATGTGACATGAGGAATTTTCTCTAAGAAAATACTAGAAATTAAAGAATTGTAACAGGAAAGGGGGAGGTTCTTAGTTCCCTGCCCCACCCAAGGGTGGGTGGAGCTGAGCAGTGAGGAGAAGAAAGAAGCTGGAGAGGAGACAAACTTTGATAAAAACCCTGGAAATGGTTAGTGCAAGTGGGGGCCTCAAAGCTTAAGCTCTATTAGCTTTATTTTAAATCTGCTTATGGGTCAAAAATTGGGCCTGTAACTGAGTTGATTTGTCTTGAATTTTCATATTTCAATCAAAGTGATACATTCACATGGTGTCAACGCTCATTCTTAGTTCTAGTTCCAGAGATAAGTTATTTTAACTTTGTTTATCTTTCCTCTGGTATTCATCCCTCAGGTCTAGTAATAATACATACATAAACTCCTTTATCTTGATTAATCAAATTCAAATAGTATCATTGGTCCTTGGTATGATAGATGAGGAATTACTTATGCCACCTCCTGCCAATGCTTATTAGTAATTACTACTGTTTTTATTTCTAATCCTTAGAAACATAGACAACTAAGAAACTCTTTGTTTTATTCTTGTGTAAATTAGAATAGGTCTATAATCTAAAGCTACTGCGTCTCTGTATGACGCATTTCTGTTGTATTTTTTGTTGCTTCTTTTGCGAATAGGGTCATAGTGCTTCTCCTTTCCAGCCCTGCCCCCTTTTGCTTATTTCAGTCCTTTCCATCATTCAAAGCCCAAATCAATTCCCTTTTCTCCCCCAAGATCAATTCTTACCTCATCAATAAATCTCAGCTGTTCCAATATACTTAGGTATCTCTTTTTGAATGCTTCTTACTTGCCTTCTGCAACATGCAATTTAGCATTTAATTATAGAGCTTATTGTTTGTTTTTGAGCCCACCCCTCCCCTCTCTTGCAAGGTTGACTCTCAATAAATGTTTATTGAATTGAATCATTCTGTTCTCTAATTGTTTCAGGTTTGTGCATTTTACCTGCTTCACTAGATTAAAGACTCATATGCCTTTGTATTTCTGCATAGTGTTACATACAAAGTAGGCGCTCAATAATATATAGCTGAGTAATTCTGATCTTTTGCTTCCCCCACATTATCTTGTAGCATTTCTCATGCATTTACAGGAAGATAGAGGGTAGGAACAAATTTCTTACACAGTGTTAACTCAGGGCCACATAAAGTATATGTTTTTCTCTGTCTTTTCTTTGTGAGCATAAGTCTGTCTCCCCATTCACTCCCTTAGTTCCCAAGGGTGTTGCTAAATGTGGTTTTTAACAGTATACTTTAAGGAAGATTTCTGTGCAGAAAGGATTACTCAGAGGTTTATCTTGTTTTAAAAACTAAAAATTAGTTAATTGGTACAAATTTACAAATGTAGCTCTTTTTTAAGCTTTTAAGTTTAATTTATGTTTATTTTAACTCTTCCAATACTATTATATATATGATCACATCTCTAAATTAATAACCCAATCATACATTATAAATTGGAATTATAAGTCTGAACTTCTTACTTGAAGAGGCCAAATTTTCATGTGAACATTTAAAATTCCAAATATGCGTCTATTCCTTAATACAAAGTTATACATATTACATGGTTGATTTTATTAAGCATTTATTAACTTTTCACAAAATTCTGGGGGATAAAAGATGCTTATCCTTTATGGGAAAAAAATTGGTTACCATGGTAAGTTTTGAGAGTTGCCTTCCCACTTGGTATTGGGATTTGCCTTCTCAGCTTATTGAATGTGCTTATTCCTGGAGATGTTGGGTTTTTGCATAATAAAATTCTCACTTAGGACTAAATTGGTCTAGTAGACCCCCTTTCCACAGACAAATAACCTCCATTTGGAGTGATCTATAGCGCATGTCTACTGGAGATACACTAAAAATTTTCCTGACTTTGTCTATATGGGAAATCTGCTACTTCATTGGCTGGGTTTTTAATTTCTTTAGTTATGTAAATGTCTCTTCTAACTTTACACTGAAAGGTCTAAAGACCTTTGAACTGGAAGAATTAAGCATTCTTCTAATATATTTCTTATCTTCGAAAACTACAATTTCTACACTTGTTAAAATATTCTTCAGTTGAATGAGAGATAGATCTTTTGGCTTGATATGAATAGGATATAGGGTTATATAATGAAGTTTATAATGGGCATTTTGTACAAACTAGTGATTATTACACTGCCAGATTTTTTTATGCTGGAGTGAAAGAAGGGGAAGGAAAGGAAACAGAGTTAACTATGGAACAGAATAAGGTCTCAATTAAGCCATTAACAACTATAAAAATCTACCTAAGGATACTATATGCTTCTTCTGAAACTTCTAGAAGTCAGGAAAGGGGCTTAGGAACTATGGGATAATTTTTATAGAATGAATGCACGTCTACCTTGCTTAAGGTGTGCAATGCCTAGAACAATGCATTACAGGCTGTTCATGAAAATATTTTGGATGGATGGATGGATGGATGGATGGATGGATGGATGGATGGATGGATGGATGGATAACAAATACTCCACGCAGGCCCTTGCATGTGAAGGACATGTATAGGAGACTGATCATCTAGCTGCCATTTGGCGAGGTCCCAGTGAACTGCAAAATTCAAGAGTGGAACAGAAAAAGCTGACTCATTTATAGGAAACTGGAATTGATAGGATTTTATAAACTCTTGAGGTGATGCAACAGTACAACACCAATGACAATAAAGTAAAAGCTCTAGAAACTGTCATGGTCAAGGCGGCCCTTAAAGGTTTCTGTGACATGATTAGCATGATACATGAATTACTTGAAAAGAGTGATCCTGCTTTTCTTCAGCCTCTCCCTGATACTTTTTTTCTGGGCATAGGTAAGTATAACCTATACCTACAACGCCAGTGAGGACAGGCAGGAAGGCTGGAAACCTGGTGCTTCCTTGTGAACATGGAAATACGACGTTTCTGCCCATTTTTCTCTCTAGACTCTCTTAGATGCGATACCAAGTAACATTGTGGATAGGGGACTGAACTGGCTATTGGTGGACACAGCAGATGGATTCTTTATCATACTGTATTTCTTACTTTATAGTTATCAGGAAAAAAACCCCATTGAACAATCAGGAACAAACGTATAAAATAAAGATTTTGTTATTCATAGACTAAGAAGTACATTAATTTTGAAGGGTGTTGTGAGAATAGGAATTGTAAGAATTACATGATAGAATGTGTATCAGGGGAGGCAGATTAGAAGGCATTTCTTAGGATGATGACATAGGATTTGGGGAAGCATGATCTTAATCAGAAAAAAAAGTGACATTTTAGTTATGCGGTTGTGCCTGAGGGGGTTGTGGAAGGTTTGAATGAAAGTGGGGAGGGGAAGACTTAGAAGGTACTAGAGGAGGCCAGTGGGGAACAAGAGAATTTGCTTCTGTGAGAAACACTAGTCTTTAATGTTGAGATAACTGGTCAATACAGAGATCTTAAATCATACTGAAGAGCAAATCAAGTATTTTTTAAGCACCAAGTGGACTCAAGGCACTGGAACATTTTGCATTTTCCCCTTATGTTCACAGTTGCTGCTCCTGAAATGGGAATTCATGAAGAAAGAAGAGTTAGGCGACATGCATATCTTTGGTCATTTATGTGGAGGGGGCACAGATCATCACAGACTGAGCCAACTTTGAAAACAATGCGTTTGTGACCTCTTTTCCATTACTATTTTTATCTTTATGAGCTAAAACTTAAGGACTATGACACAGTAGCACCAAAACTCCCTCGGGCTCTCGCACTATGACAGTTGCTGAAATGGTTGCTTTCCCATTATGCAGCTAAAAAGCAGTGAGATCATGAGGTAGTCAGCAAGAGAAAACAATATTTAATTTGTTCTAGAAGAGTGCCGTGGGAATAAAAATATTCTCCTTTTCCCCTGACGTTTAAATACACGGACACAACCAAAAAATGCAAGAGCAATGCTGCACACCAAACAAGCCCACACTTCACTGACTAATTAAATCATTTTAATCTAATGAATATAAGCAACAAAATAAATTGGCATAGCAATGAGTCAGGGAGTGATTCCAATTGAAGCAACTGCAGAGTTGGCGCTGCCTTGCTGGGACATGCAAAACCTTTCCGCTTACTTTCAAGTGACGCCCAGTTTGCACTTTGGCCCCAGTTGAGTAGGCCCCCGAAGGCGGCTTTGTCTGGCGGCCTCCCAAAGGGGACAGAACCGCCTACACACCTTCACCTTTTGCCTAGCAAATCTGGGCTCTAGCATCCAAGAATATGGGGAACCTAGCCTGGGTGTTGTGCTTTCAAAGGCTGTGGGGGCAGGGATCTCTGCAGCTGGCCTAGAATTTACTGGAAACAGACTATTTACAAAGACAAATGCCAGGCTCCTTGATTTTGTACCTGTAAATGGAAAAAAGTTCATGATGTTATTCTGTGTTGTTTTGACATGAGATCAAAGAGGAGTTGCATCTCGTCCTAAGACAGTGAAGGATATTTTGGAAACGTTTTGAGAACAATTTTTCAGCTTTTACCATCTCATTTGAGTTCTCCCTTTGAACTGTTGCTTCTTGTCCCTGCTATGGAGGAAAAAAAAAAGATGAAACAAAACAAAACTTGTGGATCAGTCACTTATAAAGCAAGTACATTGATTTCAAAAACAAATGTAGTAAAATGAATTAAAACCAAAGATCTAAGGCCACATCTGAGGTAAAAATGTAAAAATGTGATATGAAAAACATAAAATATGTTTGTGTGAGGCAGTAAAAATGTAAAGTTTGGGATGTGTTCAAACTTAAATAGCTATCAATCTAAACCAAGATGTCATACCCATAGAACTTGATATCTAAGCTCATGATAATGACTATGCAAAAACTTATAGTGTAAAGAAACAAAGTAAATGAAAAACAAAACAAAACAAAAACAAAGCCTTACATTCTGGTAACAGAAAGTGGTTAGCAGGGGGAAGATGGTTGAGAGTGGGGGTAAATGGGTAAAGCGATTATATGTTGTAAGATGGAACTAGACTTTTGGTGGTGATCATTATGTAATCTACACAGATTTCAGAATATTTAATTGTGAACCCGAAACTTAGGGGAAAAAAGAAACAAACCAAACCAAACCAGATGCTTAGAATAAGACAACAGAATGGTGGTTACAAAAGGCTAAGGGGTTGGGACACATGAGTAAGTCAGCTGAAGGGGTCAATTGTATGGTGGTGGATGGAAACCAGACTTTAGGTGGGGATTACAATATATATAGATGTCCAATTAATATCCTATACACCTACATTGTGTCCTAAGTCAACACACAGTAAATGTAAAAAAAACAACAAAACTAAAATAAGTTGATATAAAGACAACCTAGTGCATTTTAACAAAGACAAAAGGAATGATTTTGGGAAATATTCTGACATATATGCACTAATAACTGGATTCTACCATTGGTTACTGGTGTGTAAACTCAGTTTCCTCATCTGAATAATTTGGATAATAATGCAGAATCAGAGTGAGATGGTTTATGAAATGTGCAGATGGAGCTAGTCTTTAGGGACCATCGGTTTCCTTGACTGAGAGGTGAATGCTTCATTTACAGTGGACATCCCTTACTTTCTAGAAGCCTATGTGGCAGGGGATTCCCATCTTGTCACTTACTCAGGAAAGTCCCTTCTTATTATGTGGTTGCAGGGGTGTGGGAAGATTTTTCTTCTCATCACTATGGTCGTGAGGTTAGGGGAGTCCCTTTAACCCCTTTTACACTGATGGAAATCGAGGGCGGGGGGAGAGGAGAAAATATGGGGAAAGTTAAGTGATTTTTGGGCAGTGTGGATCAGAGGTTGATGGGACTAGCGACTGGCTGTCCTTGCCATTAGTCCCATGTTTGGAGGTGGAGGTGTTTTCTGTTCTATTTCTACCACTTACTTCGCTCCAGGCCAACCCAACCCCCAGCAATCTTTTAAAATAAGTGACACCAGCACTGTGCTGCCTTCTTATTCCTTACATCTTTTCTTGTCATTAGTTTTAGCTGTTAATTTCTGCTTGCAGGATATGCCAATAATGTGGAAACCGCTGAGGGGTATTTAAGAAACTCTGCTTCAGTCCTTATATATGGCACACAAAATAATAACAACTTGTGGCGCTTGCTCTCCATTGTCAGGAAGTGAGTGTGTGGGTTTAAGTGTGAGGGACCTTGGGGTAGACTTGGGACTTCCAATAAAAAGTAGTGTTGGCCATTAGATTTAGTGTTCATATTTAGAAGGTGACTATAGCAGAGATACAGACATTTTTTAAGTCACTGGCATATGTTTGGTAACGGAATCCAGGGGAGCTGATGATATCACCTGGGTAGACAGCAGAGAGCTGTGGTTCTCAACCTTGACTGCATCTAAGGAAACTTTGGGGAACCTATCGCCACAGATTCTGATTTAAAAATAGGCATAGGAAGCAATTAGGATAGTTAACAGCTCCTTAGGTGATTTTAATGTACAGCCAGGTTTGAGAATCTCTGCTCTGCTCTTTCCTCCCTTCCCCTCTCTTCCATTCTGATGCTACCTCAGCACATTTTTCAACCTGAGGGATGCATTAGAGGCGCCTGGGGGTGGGGTGGGGTGGGGTTGAGAATCCAGAATGTCCTGCTATAGTCCAGATTAGTAAAATAGGAATTTTTATGGCTGAAATTCTGGCATCAGTGAATTGAAAGACTGGATGGGTCCATTGTGCAGTTCAGGTTGAGAAAGTGCCAAAGAAGTCATGGGTATGGGTATCAGATAGATAGCAAGTTAGCAGAGCTGAATGAGAGGTTGGCTTAACACAGCGATGACAGCTTTCCTTCTTTAGGCGAGTGACCTCGGTGGAGCCTCATCATGAAGTTGAGAACTGATGAGAATGTTGTTCTTGATTTTAAAGGGGATGCTTCCAGCATTTCTTGATAAAAGATACCATGCTAGGGAAGTTCCCTCCCATTTTTTACTGGTTTGTATTATGTTGAGTTTTATAATTTGATCAGATATTTTCTTGCATATATTGAGATGGTTGTACATTTTTAAAAATCTGGTAATATGTTGAATTACATTATAGATTCTCTAATATTGAGCTATCTCTGCATTCCTGGGTTAAAAGCACCTTGATAATGGCATGTTATTTTTGGAGTACATTCTTTCATTTGGCTTTCCTTCTATTTTCTTTTAGAATTTTTTGCATCTTTATCCCAGGACTGTGCTGGTTATGTAATGCTGGGGGCATAGTTTTTGTTTTTGCTATTTCCTGGAAGAAATTTATAAGATGGATGACTTCTTTCTTCAAAGTTCGGGAGAATTTTTGTATAAAGTCATCTGATTCTCATATTTTCATCAGGGGAAAATTTAAAAATATTGCTTTACTTTCTTTAAGAGTTACAACACTATTGAGGCTTTATATTTTTGCTTAAATATAATAACTCAGATATATGTGTATAATTCAGAAAATTGTGTTATTCTAGCTGTGAACCTGTCTTACTACTGCACCTATTTCAAAACCTTTTCAGTTAAATTTCTTGCTTTCTATTTTTTTCAATTAACTTGGTCTTTCAAAACACTGAGAGGTGACTTCTACTTCCTCTGAAGCTGCTTTGACAAGGTTGCAAATGGGTCTCCATGACGTCAGCTCAATAGGAGTCTTTTTTCCTTTTGACCCTTATGTTTTGTTTTCAGGCTATTTACCTAGGCATTATTTCCTAAAAATTTCTACTTTCCGACTCCCTGACTTTTGTGACAAAATTGTTTTTTGATCTCCTCCTATTTTTCTGACTATATTCTCAAAATCTCATCTCTTCCCTTATGAAAATTGATATTTTCAGTTTTCATTCTTTGTCCACTGCTCCTTTTATTCGACATGATCTCCTCAGTTTATCTTATTGATTCTTATGATTTAAACATCACATAGGACATTAGATACAGGTTTTTTAGGGTGTGAAGTAGAAAGTAAGGAACCTAGGAAGTAAGGGACCCAAAACTTAAGCTCCATTGAAATTATAGTGTGTCCCTGTCTACACCTTAGATAGATGCCTCTAAAGCTGATATATCTTCTTTGCCTTTTTTCCTAAACTTAAGATTTTAAAGTTGAATTTATTGGACTTACCTGTTCCACAGAAGAACTTCAGACATTCTCTACTATGGGAGTTTTAAAATATGACCCTAAGTTTTTTCACACACCTCCCATTGAAGTGTAGGGTTTATGACTCTCCCTTTGAATCTGGGCTTTGTAACTGCTGGACCAATAGCGTACAGTGGGAGTGACACCGTGCCAAATTCTGGATCCAGACCTTAAGAAACTGACAGCTTCCACATCTTGTGTTTGGGATGTTTCCTTTCAGACATCCTGCTGGGGAAATTGTCACGCACTCATATGACAGTGCACAGAAGTCCTCTCAGGCAAGCAGCATGACTTGCCGGTCACGTGAGTGAGCCATCCTGGATGTGGATCCTCCGGCTCCCACTCAACTGCCATGTTGACACCACATGGAGCAGAAGCCAGGTTTTCCCGCTGAGCTCTGCCCAAATTGCAGATTGGAGAGATATAAAAGGAAAAGATTGTGGTTTTAAAACCTTGAGTTTTGGGGTGATTTGTTACACAGTCAGATAACTAGCTAGCACACACAACCACCTCAGTTAACTCCTTTCCCTGTATGCACTATCACAACGAAATAATGACGCCAGTGGTACTGTCACCCATACATTATATGAACTTCATTGTAAATGTTTCCTATTCTCTCTCCTCATATAGCCAATTAATCACCAAGTCATGTGGTTTCAGATTTTACTTTCTTAAATATTTCTTTCATTTATTTCCTCTACTCTGTTGCTTTGTTCAGAATGAATGCTCTCTGTAGCTTTTGAATGTTTTGCAGTGATGTCTAATATGTTTTCCTGTATCTTGTCTTTGTCCTCCTCAAAATCCATTCCCTTCACTGCCACAGAGTGCTCACAAAATAAATTCTAACCATGCTATTTCTTAGCTTAAATCCTTTTGATTAAATAAGCAGAAAATAATTAAAGCTATGATGTTATCAGATTTTCAACTGAAGAAAAAAACCTGACCTTGCAGATTAAAAAATTGCAACACCAACACCTGAACATGTTCCTATAAAATTTCGTACAGGCATCCTAAGCTTCAGCTTGTTCTCATCTCCACCTCAATCAACCACAACAGTGACAATATTTTACTTATAATGGATGAAAAAGAAATTTGCCTCGAATTTCCAATGTTAGTAGTAAAAAAAAAAAAAGAACAATATCTGTGGGATTTGAGGGGATATAGTTGTTAATAAAAATTGTAATGCCCAGTCAAATTACCATTTTTAAGTGCGAAAAGAATTGCAAGACCCTAAAAAAAAAGAATACCACCCACATACACTTTCCAGAAATAAAAACAATTCTTGGAATTATTTGTACTATCTTGTCCTATTTACAACGAAATTTTCCATGTTTATTTATGTCATGAAAATGGATAATATTGTAATAGTCAATAGAATGTTATAATGATAAAAATAGTAACATTAGCCAATACTTAAAAAAAAGCACATTTAAATAGTTCAGCTACATTACAGGGTAAATTGACTTCTTAAGACTAGTCTGGAGGGTACTAGCTGCTGTTTTAACATCTTATTTCAATGAGAAAATATATTTCCAATTTCCATGCATCCAATTTAACAAACAATTTTTGAAACATAACGTGGCAATATCTGAAGTAATTTGTCCTTCTGTCACACAAATGATAACTTGAGTTTGAATATCTTATAGCCAAAATTCTTGATATCAAAAAGATACACATATTTATGATCATATTGAACAGTGTTTTCCTGAAAAATAGTCCTTTAATTTCATGCTATTCATATCAGTAAATTGTTTGGAGATCATATTCTGAGTCTGTTTCAAAATGTCACACCAAAAAACTGGTTTCTGTTTGAGATCAAGCAGCACTTTTTGTTATTGTTATTTTCAGGTTGCAGTGGATCTGGAATTATGTAGCAAACCACTCTCCTAAATTGGATGGGATGTGGGTATGGGCATTTAGAAAGTGATAGTGTTAATATTTCAGCGTTTGATTAAGAATTTAATATGTGGAGTACTGAATAAAAAGTATATGTGGTACCAATGACTTTTCTAGAATCACATTTTAATTATAGGAGTATCTAAATTTTATATGTTCAGAGTAGATGTCAAGAAATAGCAGTGCTGAAAGCAATTTTTATTTAGGGGTGAGATTTTAGCAATTTTTCTTTTGCACAGATTGTTACCACAGGAGTGATTATACTGGACTATTATATTTGCTCATAGGTGACATCATTCTATCTCAAATTGCTCATCCAAAATTTTAATCCAGAAATCATTTTACTAGGTTATCTGGTGACAAGTTTAATAAGCAAGAGCAAATGAAAGTAGTAACATTTACCTCCCCACCGTATTATTTTGTGTAAATGGGTGATGGATTGGACCTTATTTTTTATCTTTTTCTATCATAAAATTCTTCCTCTTCATAAGTCAAAGAGAAAGAGAAAAAGAACTAGTTGTTTCTTACTACATGTAAAAAAAAAAAGTTAAAAAAAAAACAGGGGAGGTTGTATGTTTTTCTAAGGACTCAAGTTACTAGAAAACTTGAGAAAGTTTGGTTTTTGGAGCACCTAGTGTTTGTTTTCCTTTGGACAGATGAGAAGGGGAGGAATTGAATGAACTGTGTCAAATGTCAGACCATCATCTTGTTAGGATGTTGGGTGAAATAGTAGAAAGGCCTGGATGTTCAGCAGGCATATTTCCTCAGTTAGGTATTGGTTCTGTTTTTTTCTCCTGAGTTTGGAATCTTAGGGAAAAAAAAAAAGAACACAAAACCAAAAAAAAAAACAGCTGGGGCAAAGAAGAGCTAGGTAGGACAGATCCTGTAAATAAAGGAAGATCTCATCCTACAACTTAATTTGGTTTCCACATAACCTCAATAAAACCACAAAAGACTCAGGTAACCTGAGATTTGTGATGTCTGGATCCTATTGGGTCTCGTTCTATGGAACCTGAAGAAAATCCTCAAGTTCTGACATTATTTTGGCAATTTCCCACAGTCTTCATTTTACTGTGACATGACTGAATAGAACATGAATTATTAGTGTGTTTTCTTGATTCGTCAACAGTGGTTCAGGTTCTGTTTTACCAGTCTTTTCATTAATTATCATCGTTATTGCTTAATAATCTCTATTTAGGTTTTCTATTACCTAGTGACACACTTGAAGTACATGAACATTGCAAAGTAATTATAGAAATCTTACTCCTTTTTTAAAAAAGATTTTATTTATTTATGCATACAATAGCTGGGGTACAGGCCAGAGGCTTGAGTGGTAAGAGGATTCACCAGAGACAGAATGGGAAGCAGAACAGACTGACTGAAATACATGGTTGATATAATATATGTTTATATAAAAAAGTGAGGTTAAAAAGAATAAGAGGGCCTTCCTGGTGGCACAAGGGGTTGAGCACCACACTATGGGTCGTCACAGCCACTGCGGCACGAGTTCAATCCCCAGCCAGGGAGGGGACCCACATGGTGCAGCAGACCTCTCCTGCCTTGCCTGCTGCTCCCTTCAGCAGTGTGTTTACGTCAATCTGCCTGTTCTACTTCCCATTCTGTCTCTGGTGAATCATTTCACTCCCTGTGCCTCTGGCCTGTACCCCAGCTCTTGTTTGCATAAATAAAATCTTTAAAAAATTTTATATGAACCAAGTACGGTTGATAAAATTGCTGTGATTGATATTTATCCAGAGAGGTGCTAAGTACATTTGTGTTTCACTGTTTTGTACTTAAAAAAGACACTTACTTAGGTCAGTTCTAGCTTGAGCTCTCTTCCAAGAAATCCAGTAAATAGGACTCTGGTTGAAGAAATGGAGTATAGGCTGTGGAATAGTCAGGTTTGGGCTTTCAGTTGTCAAGAGTGGGGGAAACCTGTGCAATCTCGATGTCATTCTATAACCCACTACAACTTAAGTCTTCCTTGGACGAAAAGGTAACATTTCTTTTACTTGAACCAGGGGATGCCAAGAATGTCCATGATTTAGATTAGGGTGAGTTAGGTTAATAGCAGAGTTTTCACATGGGGGGGGAGGGTCACACAATTTTGTGCTTTTTAATAGGAGACTTACAAACATGTCTAAAACTTACTCTAAATATAGCTATGTATAGTCAGTCTCATTTTATACATCAGGAAGCTGACCCCTGGGGAAGGGTGAGGTAGCAGCAGAGTCCTGATTGTGTAGTCTTTTCCTAAAATGACTGTGAAGAAATAACTGAGTGGACTGTAAGTGTTGGGCCAGAATGACTAGATCACATTTGTGCATCAAAAAGTATAGAATTTGACAAAGAAACAATGATGAAATGTAGGAGGGGTTTGAACAAAAAAGCTTTATTTTTTGCACACCAGTGGTTGAGACTTGCAAAATTAGTATACTCATTGTGTGTGTACCTTTATGAATCTTCATCTTGTCCAGATGGTAAACTATTAAATATTCACTGAGTATCTACCATGTGCTTGACATTTTGCTAAAGTAGGAACTTCCATTAGTTTAAAATCGAGTAATTCAGAGGGTCTTCCTCTTTATTTCTGTCTGGGAACTCCTATCATACTTCAAGAAACAGCTTGTGATTCATCTCTTCTTTGAAGTTCTCTTGACTGCATCAATTAAACATTAATCCCTGTTGTAAGTGTCTATAATACCTCTGTTATGGAACTTATACCACTGACTGTGTTTATTTGTTAATAAACAAGTAAATCTGTCCCTTTGTGTTGGACTGTGAGACTCAATTCCATGACGGAAGATTGGTTTCTTCTCTCTTTCCCTGTTCCTCATAGTTTGAGTCAGTCTGGCTCTTAGCAAGCAGTTCAATAAAGATTGTTCAATACTTAAATTACTATACACCAGGGAGGTAGAAAGTTATTCTCCTTCAATGGCATAATTATAAAAGGTATAGCTGAGTACTTGCTATATCACACTTTATATACATTATGTAATTTAACCTCATGGCAACTCTATTACTTTGGTATTTTTTCACTGGCTTCTTCCTTTGTAAAACTGTACTCAGAGATAATAAGTTTCAAGGCTAACATGGCTGAACTAGTAGGTAGTGGAACAGGAAACGAAACCTAAAACCTAGTCTGTCTCTGACGCTGTGGTTACTCCACTAATGACAAACATTTCATAAAAAGAAGATGACCTAAATCTTACGTGATTTTTTTTTTTTGCTTCTTTACATTTTTTTCAACCACATATCATAGAGTCTTGTACAAATACTGAATTTCCCAGGGAAACTGCCAACTGTTAGTATTTGTTGGAGAGGACATTTCCCCTAACCCTTTCCTGTGGTAATAATCCATGCACTTGGTACACCCCTGGCTTTTAAGCATGCTGAAGAGTGGGACACACCGAGGATATGAAATGTCCTTTGTAGATGGACACTTCAGTTTCAAGAGAGTCCAGGAAAATGTCCAAGTATGTGGCAGATATGACAGTCATGTAGTCTGAATGTATTTATTCTGATAAACTTTATCCCTGAAAATCTGAGGTAAGATTGCTGTCTCTCACAAGAAAGAGATGCAGCTTGGAAAATAAACATGGAAGACAAAGTGCCTGTGTGGAAGAATTTCTTCAGATGGAGGATATTAACTTGGGGAGATTATGAGCCTGCTTTTGGAAAAAGATTCCTCAGGGCCTGATAACCCCTGGCTGACAGGATGTAGTATGACAGATCTGCTTAGTAAGTTTTGTTGATGAAGCGCTTTCCATTGTCATATAGATCAGCTGGAGCCATATCTCCAATTGATATATTGTCATAAAAAATAGAAGTCAGATTTCAAAATAAGGTATAGATTATGCTCAGCAAGGTAGAAAGAGAGCAGAGGCTGTGGAATCAGTATCTGCATAAAAATCTAGACATAGTCTTTTCAAGAGACACTAACAGCATGGAGGAGAAGGCTGCATGGTTCTATTAATAGTCAGTGAAATGGCAGGGCACACACTCTGCAGAAGAGCTCCATATGGTGAGAGGGGAAGACTTCATCTTTTATTACCACACCTTCCCCAACAGCTAAACTGATAGCCTTGCAGTTGAGCTGCCAACAACACACTGCAAAATGACAAAACCACACAGCACACTGAGCTGCTACATTGTATTCACACAGCACATTGTATTCATACTCTGCATGCAGGGCAGGAAAATCCCATTTATGATGTAATCGCATCCAAATGCCCCTTGTGTGAGATTCAGCCTGAGATTCCACTACTGAAATCAAAGGGAACTGGATGTAGTTCTGAAGGAAATACAGGAAATACAAGGAGATCCACAATTTCTTGTAAACCTGTCATGAAAAATAATTTTAAAACTCAAATCTATCAATCTGTTTAGCTTATCTGGTATTTTCAAACTCTACAAATGCTGAGTGCTTAGAAGTACCAAGGAAAGGATCAACTTTTCTTTTTAAATGAAGAATGTTGAGTTCATTACAGACCTATCATATTAATGCTGTTAGTTTTGCTTCAAAATCTATAGCAAAAATATAGCAATTACAGAAATAATTTCAAAGTAATGATAAGAAGAGTTAAGATATGCTGATCGTCCTACCCCAAATAGATAATTTCTTTTAATTACTTGGTGAATGTATTTGTGGACCCATGAAAACATGTTCATGAGGTGACTATTGCTTTATAACACTAAAAAATTATAAATATTTGGGATCAATTTTCCATGATAATGTTTTCTTTAATTAAAATAAAATGTGTAAGAAAACTGCACATATTGTATCAAATCAAGGCATATTTAAATATTTTAACGTTTGTGTAGTATGCCACTATAGACATATTACAATTTATTAGTTGGTTATTTGTGTTTAGAAGTATGCCCCTCCCTTCCTTATTATAAATAACATGCAGAAGAATGTCAATAAATATGTTCTTTGCACTAACTTACTAATTTATTTCCTTAAGATTATTTACTAAAATGGAAATTACTGAGTTATAGGAGATGAGCTTTCTAGAGCCTTGCCTCATTGCTTCTAGAATGGTTACATCCAGCCTTCTTGCTACCATCTTGCATGAGAACAAGGGAGGAAGGGGTGGTGTTTCATTTAAAAGTTGCAGAGAAATTATGTGTATTTCTTCTCTGTGAATTGCCTGAATAAATCCTTTGATTTTGGTATTCCTGTTGGGATTTTGCATTTTCTTTTTAATTTATAAACCTCTTATGTAGTGATCAATACATCTTTTATCTGACATATGTGACGGAATTCTCATTTTGCCATTTGCTTTTGAAGAGTATGTATGTACAGGTGCAGTCAGTCTTCATTATTTGTTTATTCTGGGTTTTCAAATTTTCTTACTCTACACTACACTGAGATCTTTTTTGCCTATGCTAAAATCTACTTGTAATCCCAAATCAGTATTTGTGGTGTGTTGTGGACATGTGCAGAGCAGTGAAAAATTTGAATTACATGACATGAACCTCCCTGCTGAGGCTCAGTAAGGTGACCTTCTTGTTTCACCTCTCATACTGTAAATAAGGGTCCTTTTCTCAGTCTATGCCACATTTTTGTGAAAATGTTGTTGGTGATTTCACTGTTTCCAATAGGCCCCCAAGGGAAGTACTGAAGCATTGCCTGGTGTTCCTAAGCATGAGAAGTTTGTGCTATGCTTTATGGAGAATGCATGTTAAATAAGCTGTGTTCAGATGTAAGGTAAGTAGCTGTTAGTTGTGAATTCAGTGTTAATGAATCTCTTATATATTAAATATGGTGACTTTCAACAGAAACACACATTAAATAATAATGTATTGATTGATTGATACATAATATAGTGATAAATGTTAGGATTAGGGGTTCATAGAAAATTAGTCTTCTATTTCCCCCAGGAGCAAAGTTCAGTATTTTCTAACTTACTGTTCACATTGACTTTATAGAATGTAACTATAGAGAGTTGACTATATGTATATATACACATTGCATATATACACATATGTCTATGCACATATATACATAAGTATATGCATATATGTACATGTATATACACACGCGCGCAGATGTCTCTATATATTTTTTCCTTCACAGGTAGTGATTTATAGCTTTTATTTAGTCAAATATTATAATCTCTTCTCTAGGAATTGTGCCTTAGTGTTGTGCTTAGTATTGGGATAGATTTATTGATAGTTCCTACTCTTCATATTTTCCACCTGGGGACTTCTGTCAGAATAACATACCTGGCTACTCTTGGGGCTGCCACTTATCTGAGTGGTGAATTTGGAAGTAGAGACAGTCCTTCGTAACCTTTCTCCTCGAATCTTTCCTCTTCCTGCAAGTAGTGTACATCCTCTGATCCTTGTTGTATAGGGTGGCACCCCAGGGTAGAAGCAGTTACGAACCAAGAAAGTCATCTTCTAGGGCACAGTATTGGCAGGTCCATTGTCACTGTTGACTAAAACTGTGTCCTCTGCTTCCTGCTTTATCAGTGAAAATGTTCATTATCTCTAATTTCTGCATCTATCTTTTGACTGGTTAACAAACTAAAGCAGAGGCAAAGGAATGTTTAGTAGTAGCCTTCTTCATTCTTAAAAGTTCCTTTTCACTTTAAAATTATTGTGAAGGGACTCCCTAGTGGCACAGGGGTTAAAGACTCCACACTATCAAGCTATCACCAGCCAATGTGGCATGAGTTCCATCCCCCGTTAGGACCAGGTAGCTGACCCACATGGCACAGCAGACCTCTCCTGTATCACCTGCTGTGCCCTTCAAGCAGTGCATTTCAGTAGATCCACCTGTTCTGCTCCCCACTATATCTCTGGTGAATCCTTTCACCCCCAGCTCCTTAGTTCTTATTTGCATAATTAAATAAAAATAAATGTTAAAAAAACAAAATAACTGTGAAGTGCTTACGTATTATTTCTTCTAGTTCTTCTTTGTCTTATTTTCTCACTCAACTTTTTGTTCTGAGTGATCGGTATTGCTGAGGTATTGCCTCAGAAGACGGAGCAGACTCTGTCCCTGTTGGATCTGACGTGGGGGTAGTCCTTTTGTTCCTTTTAGCCTTATTTATTGAGATCCGACCTGGCTCCATTTTATCTTGGTTTGTTAGAATTTTTAATCTTAATCCTGAAGTGTTTGACACTCAACCTGTTTTGATATGACCGTAGCCTCTTATTCCCATTGACCTTGTTCTTTGAAGTCATGTTCCTGCCTCTTCTTTCCTGCATCAAAAATGTCTTAGATCTTAGGTGCCTGACCTAGATATGAGCCAAAGTGCAGTGATGGTGTTCAGACTCAGTCTCAGAGCTCCAGTTTTCCATTTCCTGTGGTCTTGTTAACTTCACATTGATTTTTTTCTTCCTAAATGCCATCGGCCATTGCTTTCTGTGTGCTGGGTGGCAGCAGCTGCTGCTGTGCTCTTGCCTTGTAGGAAATAAACATGACAAATATGCCCAGTTTTGCTCAGGTACTGCAGTGGCTGTGTAGATATGAATCTCTCAGCAGGGCAATCCAACTGTTAGGATGTGGGCATCTGTCCTTCTCTAATTTCTTAGGGTTACCATGGTGGGTAACACTGTTCTAGGGAGTGGATTGGAATTTATCAAAGCAATACATTAAGAAAGGATGAGCTAGCAGTGCTCTTAATTCATCCGACATTAACAATACTTACCCAGAAATCTGGTTTATAGCACACACAATCAATTATACTGGACACAGAAATTCTTTTTCTGTCAATCGAATTACATAGGTAGCTTGTCAGATTGTTGGACAGAGGATCCTAAAAATCCTAGCACAAGAGTCATGAATAGCTACACACAGATTTGGGTTCATGTGATTCATCATGTGAGCAGCCATGCACCCCTATGTTGGGAATAGAAAGACCACTCAAGCAGAACTAACCTAACTGCACTAGGAATAGAGTCTGGATGTCACCAGAACTATACAGTCACTGTCACATTAGAGGTCTGGTAATGACTGGCCACACTGTGTGAGCATTTGACAGGTAGCACATAATAGAATAATTGTGTGTGGCACAAACCTTTGGCTGTGACTTCCACATGGGTGGTTGGATAACTGCACCCTGAATTTTCCTCAGCATAAGCAAGTTTCTATCCCACAGTAACAAAAGTTGCTAATCTCCTTTTCCTCAAGGCCAGATAAGCATGTTCTGTTTTCCATTGCTATGATCGTTTTGCTGCCATCTTTGTTCCTCTCACTGGCCCTGAGGATGTTACAGCATATTAAGAAGACATTACCAAAGTCACCCAGAAAATTTTGAATGATAGCCAACGTAAGGGAGATCAAGTAGAAGTAGTGCTAAGGACAAAAGTCCTCTAAAATAGGGTGGAATTGGATGTTAATTTTCCTTGCAAAGAAGCACTTATGCCATTATCCAAACAGAAATGTTTTTTGCTCATACCCGATGAGTCTGCTGCTATATCCATCTCTATTAAAGCACGGAGGGCACAATTGAATGCCCTCAGTGATCTGACCTCTGGTTTAGGGAACTTAATGAATCAGTGATTTGGATCATGGGGCGCTTAGTAGAAAAATTTGTTAGTTACACTGGGAACCATTATCATAATCTGTGTTTTCTTTTGCCTGTATCTGTATTGTTGCTGTGGCATCTGCCTCCAGTGCAGTCAGATAGCTGCCAAATGAGCCACCTCCATATTAATGAACCTGCTTGCTAGCCGCTCAGGAAATTGGACAAGAGGGAGGTATGAGCTTGTCATGAGGGGTGGAGCATTGGAAGAGGTTATTGAGAGGATATGACCAACAGTTGACCCATGACTGGATTCTGGCTATCAGAGGCTTCTTGCTCCCCTCTTTGTCCTGGAAATGTATGTTCCATGTACATTTCTTCTATCAGGAGCAGCTTCAAGCATGCACCTTGAGAGAATAACGTGTTATTGAGACTATTTGGACTGTGACTAAACCCATTTAATGTGTTTATATAAATGATAAAGATTCTGATGTGCAGGTGCAGAGATCTACTTGTCTTGTGGCTGACAGGACAAATCCCCCCATGTAAGTTTGCTTGCTAACTAAAACCACCATCTACTAAAAAAAAAAAAAAAAAATCAGAGGAGGAAATCAAACTCAGTCATAATCAACTGGATTAATAGCCTTTCCCCCACTTAACACCTGTGTAAAAGTGTCATGTTTACTTTAAGACTGAGTTTTCTTATATACAAAATGGTGATTATAGTACTAGATACCTAGCACAGTGCTTGAAGATGCTAAAAGCTTGAGGAATGTTGGTTACATATGCATTTTATTCTGTATCCTTTCTTACATTGGATGAGATATACTTTTGGCATATTTGTAGAATGGCACTTTCAAAGTATTTTCAGTGAAAATATTCTGTCTTATTTTGGTCTGTAAACCACTGAAAGGATCAAGTAAACCAGAGGCTTTTTAGGGTACATAATCTTTCAAGGGTCCTATTAGAAATAATTGAACCCCTAAAGTCATCCATTCCTGGAAGATCTCAAAGCATCGTGCAATGCTCTCCTTGGCTTATATCATTTTCTGTTCACATTCCTCACCCTTCTGTGCTCAGCATTCTGCCTGAGAAATAACTTGAGACCCAGTTTGAGTGGCATTTTTCTATAGTCATTCCTCTTTCCTCCCTCAGTAAGGCGGACTACTTCCTTCTTTGTGCACCTTTGTACTCATTAGTGTGTTTCACATAGAATGTGTCGTTCTCTAGTTTATTATTTGTTTTTGTACTTTTCCCTTTCCTTTGATATCTCAAGACATAACATAGCATTTGGCATATAGTAGGTGTTTAGTAAGTGTTTGTGGAAGACATGACTAGTAAATTAATAAATGGTGAAATATAGAGAGCAGTTGTCACAGAAAATGGTCCACATGCTGTCCTGAGAGTGTCATAGAATGCTAAATAGGGCCTACAAACAAAAGTTTGAAGACCTGACTTCTCTGTTTTCTGCGGAGATAATCACATGGCTGAGTAAGGTTGAGAAGTGACTGGAATATTTACTGGAGAACTAAAATACTCCAGCTGAAGTTCCAGCTTGTTTTCTTAAAATGCTTGGGATAAATAAGTCTAATTTGTGTAATAGTCATTGAACTCTTGTGGAGGTTGGAGAGTGGGTGTATAACCTCATGTGTACATTTTCCCCTGGGCTATTAAATGAATATTAAATTTAGTTTATTGAAAAGGCCTTGGCAACACAATGTTTCTTTAAAAATTCAAACTCCTTATGTGTTTTCTTAGTGTTTTATATAGTTAGGATGCTCATTGTTTCAATGATCTGCCTCATTTTAAAACTAAGGACAACAACTGATTGAATAATTAAGTTGGAAAGGGAGACAAGTCTTTTTTACAGTATAGTTCCTAGATACATTTCCTTCTAAATTCGATCAATCTACTTACATACCTACCTACCTATTTATCATCTATTGATACCCTCCTCACCATTCTCACTCATCACTATATTCCTTTTGAATGTGGACTTGATGCTCCTCCAAAAAATAAAGCAAAAGGAAAAATAGTAAACCATAACCAAGGATGAAGGCTAATGTAGTTGGTGATGTCGCGTGGATACCAGGTCCCCCTGATATGTCGTGACTAGAAGGGCATTTCACTTCTGTGTTACTCTTTCCCAAAACCCATGATTCTAGTTTAATCATGAAAAACAAACAAAAATAAGAAGGAAGCTCAGACTGGAGGCCAGGCTACAGGGTATTTGATTAGCACTCAAGACAGTCAAAGTCATGACAAATAAGGAGAGACTGAGAAATTCTAACAGACAAGGTACAGTTATGCAGATGAACATAAAGTAGTGTCGTCGTTTGGATGCTGAGATGATCAGAAAACAGTAGTGCAAAAACTGGTGGAATCCGAAGAAAGGTTGTAGTTTAGTTAACAGCAATTTATTGATTTTAGTTCTGATAAATGTATTAAAATCTAACATTTTGATAAAAGTTATAGAAGATTTAAAAAGTGGGGAAACTAGGTAACGGGGGTGGGGGGAGGTCTGCAAGCTTTCTGCATCAAATTTTTTCCAAAATAATTTGTTTAAAAAAGCAAGAGAAACAGATGTCTTAGTTACTTTATTTCTTTTTTAAAGTCCATAGTCAAGTGACAGAAAAATTTTTATAGGCATACAGAGAAAATGAATCTTGTGGATTGCTTTCTATTGGGAATTTCCTGAGGTACTACAAATTAATTCATATTGTACCAAAACACTTTCCTGTGAAAAACACTCAATTATGGGAATAAATGCAAAGGAAATATACATATTTTGCAGGTTAGAAATCTATGTGGAAATTTTACAAAACACAGGTAAACCTGCTGTTAAAACTCACCAATGGTAGGACTGGTGTTTCCTTCTCGTTTTAGATGCACTATTGTCCTGCTTCTAGAGAGACCTCAGTATTACTTTCCTCAAGTTAACAATTAAGGCCTTGTGAATATCTGAAGACAATGGGTTAATTAGTCACCAAGTATATGTGTGTTTTTTGGCAAACATTAATTTTTTTATATTCAGTGAAATAAAAGAGAATGGTAGATAATTTTCTGGCAGTTTGCCAAGGCCTTTTGAGGTAAGAGCAGGTGAATTTTCTTGTGTACAGACTAAAAATACTTTTCGATCAAATCACCATGCTAGAGATGTGATTAGGCAGAGAATGAAATTTTACAATGTTTACCTCTTTGATTTTTTCATTTGCAGTCTAGCATCAGCTCAGTGTACATATCAGTTTTCATCCTTAAATGTGCATGAAACCAAATCGGGTTTTTGCATAGCTCTAATTGCTGTATGATTTGATGTTACTGTGCAGTGAAGCTGTGCTAGTTAATTGTTTTCCTGACTGAATTTCCATCTCTTCCCCCCCTGCCCCATTCTGCCCGAAGGAGCCTATAAAGCAAAAACAAACAAACAAAAATCTCTCAGAAGAGCATCTTTCATTTTCAGAGGCATCGTTTGCAGTGGGTAGCAGCTTCGTCATCAGATGGGCGATAATGATGACAGATAATTGTAATCCTTAAGTGGGTTCCGCTTATAGTTATTAGGGGAGGGAGCAACGTGAGGAGGTGAGTATGGAAGAAAAATAGGGTTTACTCTGTTCTAATTGCCTTTTCCAATATTTCAAACATTAGAACAAGAAAGTACTCACCTTTATGCATCTCCTCTAATGTTGGTATGTAGATGTGGATTACAGTCCATTGGCACATTATGTGATATGCATTATGATTGCTAGAGGAAAATTCATGGAAATAAATTAGATATTTGATTAGCCACTTTAAATAATGATCGATTTATATGGCTTCCTGTACACTGCCTTTTCCACACTAATCGATAGCTTAGGTGATATATAAACAACAGCCTTCTGTAATAAATAATTGCATTATATAATGCTAGTTAAATTTAGAAATTGCTATTTTATTGCATTTCTCACTCATAAAACGTAGTGCCAAATAGTAATTGAGATTGAGTCAGAGTCTCATAATGCTTTGATTCATCATCCAATCCAGGAATTGTTTGTCTCTGAAGAACTATAGAAAGAGACCCCCTGGGTAATGATTGATAACTAAGGAAGATCAGAAGGGGGGTGGGTGGAATGGAGAAGAAAACAAAAAAGGCCTAAGTGAGATTGGAGGAGAGTGGTGGGGGAGAGGAGAAAAGAAAATAAAAAGCTTGATGTGGCAGGTTGCCTCTTTTGGATCTCAGTAAACCATTTTAATAGAAATGGGTGGGAGACAGGAAGAACCAATTGGAAAGGTTGAGAAGCAGGCCCTGTGTCCTCAGGAGAGCAAAATGTCTCAGACAATAAGATGGGAGATTTATTATGAAGAAACAAAATGTGCTGTTTTCCTCTCCCTGGTGTTTTAAAGTCCTTAGCTTGACAGAAGAATGTGGACATAGTTAGCTGTAGTTGTTTTAGGACTATCACTGGCTGCTTTGAGATGAAATGTCTTCTGACTACAAATCAATTATCTCTTTGCCCCCATCCCTGAGGATAAGCATGCTCCCACATTCCTTAGATAATTTCATCATCATGTCCCAGAAAAATGAAGATCTCCCAGGTGGCTGGAATCAGATGGTGTGTGTGTGTGTGTGTTGAAATGGAATTGTATTACATTAGTTTTACATTACATTAGTTTAATAATTAGAAGGTGAATCTTCATCCAAATGCAGGTTGATAAGCCATATGCCTTGCAGCATAGCTATCTGGAATGACGATACTTTTTTTTTCCCCTCATTTAAAATATTCAGTTCAGTTCAGTGGTTTTATTTATTTATATATTCCACATCATTGTGTACTCCCTGTAAAATTCCCTCCACCAGTTCACCCATGAACCATCACCATAGTCCCTTGTGCTTTTTTCTCCTGTTTTGATCCCTTTTCTTCCCCTTCCCTGGCAGAATGTCTCTTGTTTATGGTTACCTGCTAGTTTTGTTTTATTATCATTATCATTATTGTTATTTTTTTCCCTAATCCCTTATTTGGTTCCCCTTATATGGAATGGCAATACTTATTGTTGAAAGACGTGTAGTAACTGTATTTTGAACATTCTTTACAAGCCCCATATAAAAGTGCTTTTAAAATTACAGCTCAAAATATAACTGGAAAAATTAGATCTTTGTGGAAGGGAAAGAATCTTATGAAGTTCAATTGTCTGACTGGTAAACAAGAAAAGGAAAATGTGGAGTTGCTTCTCTACAACTATGTAAGTGGTGTGGTCCTGGAAGAATTGCTCTTTGCTTGGAGTATCTGACAGTGTCTCTTACACAAACCAGAGTGATGGAGGAACTTCAATGTCAGCTCAAATCTATAAGGGCTAGTTGTAGCTGTAGTTTTTTTTCTCTTTTCCTCAACTCAGAATGATCTCTCTAACTTTTTGCAATTAATTAAATTTTACCTCCCCTTAAATGTCAGCTCAAATTCTATCTCCGCTTTTGCAAACTCTATCTCAGTGTTCTTTCTTTTTTTTTGAACTTTTATTACTAATGCCAAATATTTTTATTGAAATGGTTCTTTAATTTGTAATAAGTGACTTGTCTTTTCAACTAAGAGTAAGTGCTTGAAGGTAGCAATCAGGCTTTGGTTTCTTTTGTGATTTCACCAAGAAACTTATTCCACTGATGAGCTCATGGATGACTACTTGGAACTACTTGGTGGCCAGTTGCCTGACTCAGAAACGTGAACGTGTTCTCCAGATATTTCCAGGGTAGCACAGGAAATTTTCATATGGCTGCTATAATTAGTTAGGAATGATAATGCATCATTAACTCCAGATCACTGCTCAGGCATGGGGCAAAGTGCTGAATCAATTTGTTATTCAGGATCCAAGAGGGGGAATCTTGATACAGAATTTACAGTGAATTTGTTTCTACCACCCGAGCTAGGTCATTACCACAGTTACTGTCATATGATTCCCCTTCAACCAGTTTACTTTTTCCTTGGACGTCCCTTTCCTCTGACAACCATTTGGAACAGACCAATTAACCTGGCTTTGCTAGGGGTGTTATTGAATCAACAACTAAAGATTTGAATAACTTGAATAGGATTAGCTTTGGGACCCTTTAGGGGATTTTCAAAAATGAAATTGCTTAATGATTTGTAGACCTGAGATAAACTTGGTATCAAAATGCTTAATTATTATTTGGAGTTATAAATTGCCAGTCAGTGAGACAGAACAATGCAAAAATCATGGTTGTATCTTGCACATATATAAACATGTTTTGCAGAACTCTGCAGCTCAGAGATGATGGACACAAGAGAATATGGGTTATGCTAATAGACGGCTCAAGTTCAAGCCTTTACCAGAGCCATGAATGGAAACTTACTCCTCCAAACCTCTCCCTTTCTCATTGTCAGGGTCCCCAGGGTGGTTTGAATGCTTTTCCGGGTAGCATTTATCTTCCTCTTCTTGCTAACATGAGGTCATCGTTCACCCTTTTCACTCATACCATAGCTTTGTTAGTTGCTGTGTTGCTACTGCTTATATTGATCACAGATGTCCCATAGGCATTGCCTTGTTGATTGAGCCTAATTTCCTCTGATTTGGGATCAGGGACTTGAATGTCATATGGCTGGTGTTATAGGTCTCTTTTCACTCTTAAAAAAAAAGACAACTGATGGTTTGACTAATACTCATTCATTCATTCATTCAGCACTTCATTTTATAAGAGCTCAGGGACATGTAATAAATGAAGGAGAGGATAAATTCTTCTGATAAATCAGAACCAAAGGAGAATATAGGTAGGAAAATAGTAAAGCTAGGAGTGAGCATAATATACCAAAATACAAATTTTTCATACATGGTTCTGTAGAGTTTCTAGAGAGAGGATATAAATTTGGCTTAACAATTCCTGGCAACCATAATAAAGATGGAAACCAAACAGGAACAGAATTTACTCTGTTCACATTTACAAGCAAAGTGACTAGGAGAATACAGTGTTTCCAGATACTGAGAGTAACAGGAAATGTTTCCCCATGGGCCTTGGTAAAGGGGATACTGTGTCAAGGTAGTAGATGATACTTTCAACAGCATCTTTGTGTTAGATTTGTTTTGCCCTTCACTGTTAGATTGTAATGTCCTTCAATGTCAAGCTGAGGGCTGCACACCTTGCCAGTATTCTTACTTGATCCAAGGTTGAATTTTGAGATGTCTGGGAAAATTGACAGACTGCACATCCTCCAGACACCCTTCCAATAATATTATTTTAGACAAGTTCCTCCTCCCTGTCTTAACGCCTAAGAGGGAGTATAGTGAGCACTTAAACATGTAGGATACTACTACCTGCGTGCAAGTTCCAGCTCCACTGCTATGATCCTCAGTCTCTTTATGATGAAAAGTGGATAATATACCCCTCAGCAAGATGCTGACATCATGAAATGAAATAATGTACATGAAGTGCTGAGCACTGCGGGTGCTCATAAATACAAGTCATTAGCTTGGACCACCAAGTGGCTGTATAATCTAGTATCTTTAGGGGAGACATGTGGTAGCATTTTTATTTGCTTCTCTTTTCCCCTCTCAGGGGTAGGAAGAGAATCAGAGTTCCATCTTAAAGCATTGCTCTTCTTGTTGACTTCCAAAGAGAGTCACAAGTGTGAGCTCAGGGACTTGACCCTTTATCCCCTCAAAAATGGAAATTTCCATTTGGTTCCCACAGCAGGCATTTAAGGGACAGCCCTATTTCCCTCCTTGTTGGAGCATTTTTATTTCCGACCTGTCCCTTCATTCTGCACGAAGCGTATCAGCAACTTTTGTAAAGAAAACTCTGAATTAGTCTTCCTTGACCTACATGTACTAAGGATGCTGAGAGTAAGCCTTCTTTTGAGATGCCTGAGATTCATGAATTTGTGGCCCACACGAGGGCCAGAGGTTGCATATGTGGTCCCTATGTTCAGCCAGCACGTTTATATAAAGAATGTGAATAGCTTTGGGTCACATGCTCTCTGATTTCCGCTCTTCTCACCACAGATTGCTTTCCTGTAGTTGGTGCTGACAGAGAATTGGAGTTGTGGTAACAAGACAAATCCATGTAAGATTGATCATGTCTTTATTGTAGATTTTGATACTTTGTTCAAACAGTTGGACTTTGCATTAAGTTCACATTATTACAATATTTATCTTGATTATTGAGTTTTTGGGTAATTTCTTAAATTTTGCATTCAAGGTCAATGTCTTCTCTCCCTCATGCTAATATCACTTCTGTGTGCAGATTCAGTGATTTGAAGATATTTCACATTATATCCAAATATATTGAAAAATTTTGACCTCAAGACCCTAGGACAGTTATTCCCACAGGCAGACCTGTTATAAAAATTTCACTGAACTGAAGAGAGAAAAGAAAATGAGGGGCAATGTATTAAGTTTTTTGTCAAGCCAATCTTATTTTATTGACATAAGATTGCATTATGACTTTACATAAGTCTCATCATCATTATGAATCAACATTTGCATATACTACATTAAGTTCTCCACTAAAGGTCCAGTTATTTTCTTTTTTTAAAAAGATTTATTTATTTATGTATACAAGCACTGGGGTACAGGCCAGAGGTGTGGGGGGTGAGAGGATTCACCTCAGAGAGCGGGGAGCAGAACAGGCAGATCAACGGAAGCACACTGCTGAGGGGAGCAGCAGGCACAGCAGAAGAGGTCTGCAGTGCCATGTGGGTCCCCTCCCTGGCCGGCAGCAGGGATTGAACTCGTGCTGCAGTGGTTGCGGTTTGCTTCATAGTGCGTTGCTTAACCCACTGCGCCACCAGGGAGGCCCGTTATTTTCTTTTTTTAAAAAGATTTATTTATTTATGCATATAAGAGTTGGGATACAGGCAAGAGGTGCAGGAGGTGAGAGGATTCACCAGAGACAGAGTGGGGAACAAAACAGGCAGACTGACTGAAATATACTGCTGAGGGGAGCAGCAGGTGAGAGAGGAGAGGTCTGTTGGTCATGTGGGCCCCCTCTCTGCTAAGAGATCAAACTCTTGCTGCAGGTGGCTGCAGAAGCCCCACAGTGCAGGGCTCAATCCCTTGTGCCACTAAGGAGGGCCACTAAAGGTTCACTTCTATCTTTTACCACACAATTGACTAATTTTACCTGATTGACTCTACCTTCCATACTAATTGGACTTTATATTTAAATTTTATTCTTGTTTTTACTTAATTCATTCGTTTTACTCCATGTGAGTGAAATGATACAGTGCAAGCTATAATACCGTCTTACTTTTTTTGGAGTTAAAATACAATTTATTTAACAAAGCAAAGACTACAAAATATCATTTATTGAATAAAGTAATGATGCTAATAGAAACATTTTAGCTTTTAAAACACATACTTACATTAGGTAGTAGTTTTTTAAACGTGCTTCTTATTGGGCAAAATAAAAACGTGAAACAAAAAATAACAGGCTGTTCCAGGAAATCCTACCCGAGTGTGAACCCCTACTCTGGGAGTGTGGTTATTCCTTATACCCTGGACAGCTTAAAAGGAGTCTCGACAAAGTGAAACTGAGGCCCCTTAATGCGGGCTGCGGGGTAAGACTGGCTCTTTTCCACCTGCAGCTAAGCTCCGAGAGTCACTGGAAAAGCACAACCGTGCCTGAAACTGCTGCCTGTTTCAGCCCCTCCCTCAGGTGCCAGCCTGCTTTTGAACTCGAAGCGGGAGGGTAGAGTCCTGCTGGCCTCCCTGTAACAGAAGGGCCCTGGGTGGCTACAAGGAGGCCTAGCGTGCGCCGTTTTTTTATTTGGCGCCTGGATCATAGAATGGACCAATGAGGTGAGAGCTAAATGAACCAATCATGTTCATCAGTCATTAGTTAAATGGCACCAGATAGACCCATTGGTCCTCAAATGGCCCAATCATCACTGAGAATTGAAAGTGGTCCAATCAGGTCTGTATCAACTAGAGTGAGGGACTGTGAAAGAGGATATAAGGCTGAGCAGGCTCCCGCAAGAGACGCCAAAACTCCCGGACGCCCGGACTCCTCCCACCCTTTCTGCCCTAGGAAGAGAAGAAAGAAGCGTCCAGCAGTCGACAAAGAAAGACAGAAGTTTGCAGCCTGGGTGACTGTAGCTGCCTTGGGACCTGCCATTGTCACCGCCTAAAATGAGCACAGAAGACCCCAGGCCTGGTGTGTCGAAGAGCTGTTTGTTGTTGGTGTGGGCCAAGGGCTCATAAAGAACTGAAATGCTGGTGTACCTTTCACCACCTCTGATGACCGGGTAATGGGCTGTGTGCGGGTCACTTTTGAGAACTGTTAACATGGTGTATCTAACTGTTCGGCACTGCCTCCGGGTGATCTCCATCCCGACGGTCAGACCCTGGCTGCGGGCTGCTGTGACGTCATCTCAGCGCCCCAGCTCTAAGTACCTCCAGCTGCAGTGAGTTGGATCCTGCCTGCGGTCCACGAACTCCAGGCCCTCTTTGGTAGGATGGCGCCATCTTGAATAAGCAGCCCGTTTGGAACTTCTGGACACTGTGGACACTCTCTAGGGTAAGAATTATGGCCACCTGTGGCCTTAGAAACTTCATTCCTCCCGTTTGTTAAATAAACCCCTCTGCTTTTCCCGGTGCTTGAGTGGTCTTGCGATTGTGCATGCAGGTGAAGAACCACGGACTGCACTGTCCTTGGATGGGTATAGCCCCCTATAGCCTTGTTTCGAAAGGAGTGCAACTGGAAGTTTGTAGCATGGAGTGAGAGGGGAGGAAAGTGGCTGAGATGAGGCTTGGCATGTTTCAGGGATAAGGGATGCAAGTTGGGTGATAATCTCGAATGTGTTTAAGTAGGGCAGGCTCTCAGGCAAGGAGAGAGGCAGGAGCAGGTGCCAGGAAGTGAAAACAGGTCAAAGCCAAGAGCAAATGTTGAGTTGCAGTGGTAGAGGGGGGCACATGTTTATGTGCTCGAGGGCTTTGAGAATTCCCCTGAGTTCTGGTTGTTTTCCATCTGTTTTTTATTCCTGCTTTCTCCTCATAGTGCTTTAAATGCAGCAAGCTGTCCCCCTATGTTTGTTGTAGTGCTATTTACAATAGCTAAGATATGGAAACAACCTAAATGCCCCCAAACGGATGATTGGACAAAGAAGATGTGGTACACATGTACAATGGAGTACTACTACTCACTGATCAAAAAAGATAAACTCATGCCTTTTGCAGCAACACGGATGGAGCTGGAAGGAATTATGCTAAGCAAAGTATGTCAGGAGGGAAAAGGTAAATATTGTATGGTTTCATTTGTAGGTGGAATGCAGGGAAGCTGAACAAAGGGACAGGAGAAAGACAAAACTTGCAAGCTGACCATAGATCTGAGACATACAGCAGGGGATGGAAGAGCATAAGGGACTATGTAATGGAGCAAGGGCACTATAGTGGTGGGAGAACTACAAGACTACACCCGAGGGGAGAAATCAAACATTAAAAACAAAACAAAACAATGATGTAAACAAAAAAGAAAATGCAGCAAGCTGCAACTTCAAAAAGCTTTTCTTAGGAGAAGAAAGATATTTTCTAGTTTATCTCCTGAATTTGTAAAACCAGAAGGGTAAGGATGTTTTAGATTTGGAACAGTCCCTGAAAAGCTAGAATTAGAGGCTCCTCTTATAATCATTAGGCAAAGCATGACTTAATGCGGCAGGTAGCAGACAAATGGCATTCATCAAGGAGAGTGAGGGCCTGGGAATGTACATTAGTTCAAGAGGAGAAATGCAAGAGTAGTATTTCCATGACATTGCAAGTGTCAGGTTTGAAGTAGAAATTTTATTTTTCTTGTTGCTGCTTATTTTTTTTTTTGAGTTGGAGAGAACTTGAAGCTGGAATCAGAAAATGAACATAAGTTTAGACTTTTTTCATTTATTTTGGTAGTTATATTACTTCAAGGAGGGCATTGCATTCCCTGAGGCCTCATCTTCATCGGTAAAAGGGAGTTGAACTTTACTAGAGTTTCTTGAATTTCAAAATATTGTGAATTTTATGGTGACCGGGAGGGAACATGCAAACGTGCTCCTGAAAAGCGTGTCTTGTTGCCCCCTTTCAAGTTCAGGAAAATGGCCTGGATTAGAGTTGTTATTAGGAAATTTCTACTTTCATTCTGGAAATGTTTGCCATGCAATATCTTACAATCTATATTATATATTATGTTATGTTATATCATGTTATTTTATATTGTCTTTGAGACTATACAAAGTCATGAATTTCTTTGGGCCTTAAATTGCTGCATCTATATGACTGTTTTTATAGTTAGTTGTATCATTTTCTTGATGTTTTCTGAATGAAAACATTAACTGTTTTACTTGTTAACATGAAAGTGAGTGACAGAGCCCCTATGAAATAGGGTTCACATAGCAGGCTATACAGACTCGTACCCCTATTTCCACCCCCATGCAAAGCTCTTCAACTCCATGGATCAAGGTGCCTGGAACTGTGCTATTTATTCTTTGCTTTGTGTGTTTCCCTTTCCCTTGGGCTGCCTTTAGCTGGTGATGGCTCGCTGTTTTTGTTTGTCTTCCTTTACCAGTCAGGGTGGTCTTGCTCCTGCATGTATCCAAGCGCATGTGCGTGGCACTCTCTAAGGTTGCTGGCATATCTAACCAGCGCTATGTTGAGCACAGAGACAGCATCCAGCTGGCCCAGAAACTGGGTTCCCAGACTATGGAAATTTTCTATTGAAGAGTCTCAAAAGTTTCAAGGGCCATAAAAGTTTCAAATAAAAGCATTCTCTAGAGAGGCAATTCAGGGAGCAGCTAATTCTTTAATTTGATGGAGAAGCAGTCTCTCACGTTTGGCTAGGTCTGCTCCTGTTCCTTTGCGAAATGTAATAAAACTCACCAAATCATGGTTATATGGGGTTTGCCTCCTAGAACTAACACCTTAGAAAAGAGAATTCTGAGCACTAACTTTATATTACATTGCTGGTTTTATTTTGTAAAGAAACTGGCTATTTTAGGAATATATTTTCTCTGCTCAGTCTTTTTCTCAGTGATAAGATGGGGGTGGAAAAAATAGTTACACTTGAACATAATATCTTATTTCCTAGAGGCAGCTGGTTGCCAATTAAGCAGGAATACTGTAAAATAGCAGGTGGATATTTACCCACAAACAACAGGGAATTGAGGAGACAGAGGAGGGCCCCAGGAAAGACGTTGTTATTGTCAATAAAAAAATGATTAGCAACTTGGGTTGTCTTTATGCTATGCTTTTATCCCCATAGTTAGCAGAAAAGTCCTGATCTGTTCTTTTTCAATGCCTCCTAGATTTAAAGTAAAACTGCTCCTATCTCTGCGTACACTAACATTTACTTTGGATACTTGGGAATAGCTTGTGGGCTGGAACGTCTCCTTTGTTTACGTTCTTCATTGATGACTTGTTACCTCCACTCCGATTTTTCTCTGACTCTTGGGCAGACTTTGTCATTTCTGCTCTGTGCTCTCACTTCCTTATTATTTCTGTCATGGTGCTGATCTTAGAATGTGGAGATTTTTTTTGCTTATCTGTCTGTCTCCCAGATTGTTAGGTGTTTAAGGGTAGAGAACCTGGCCAATGGAAGACTCTCAATAAGTGTGTGTTGGTGATTAAATCAATAAGTGAATGGATGTATGGGTGATGGAGGCATAAGCCGTCTCTTCATTAGCAGTTGCCATTCTGAGCCACCACCCATCCCCATGGACACCCCAAAATTTGGTGCTAAGGTGAACATCTCTGCTCAGCATTGTCAAAGAACTGCTTTGTCCCATATTCTCCAGTGAGGTTTTAGTTGAAAATCATGTGTAATATATTATTATAGTTTCTCCCCCTCCCCCAGAGGATGAGAGGGTTAATTTTTCTCCTCATTTAGCAATTCATGGGGCAGGGCCCATGGGTAGGTCACAACCACAGCCTTTGGTGAGGGTTGACCACATCTGCACTGTGGCTTGGGGTGGAATCTTCACGGAAACTACTCACCCTTAGCTTCATCTCTGGAGGACACCTTGAGCTACTGGACCATGATGAGAGAGCTGGTTTTGTGAGAAGAAAAAAATTGTTTTTCTCAGTGTCCCAAAAGAAGTCTGAAGCTTAAACCTATAATATCTGACACCTAACAGACACTTATAAAATATTTTAGGATGAGTGACTGAAACTTAATGTCAGGCTACTGACCTCATCCTATACCAAAGCCAGCTCATACTCTCTCTCCTTGTACTTCAGGCCTTGTCTTGTCTTTTGCTGGCTTCTTTGTTGCTGCTGACTAAAGGAGACTTGTGCCCAGTTTGCTCTGAGATAATACAGATTCTGACTAGTTTATAGAGTTAATGGTCTTGAGTAGGAGACGGTAGGGGCAGCCAGCCTTTACCATGAAATTTCCCCTAGCCCATCCTCCCTTGAGGGTTTCTCTTGGCCTCTACTTCTAGGCAGGCAAATCTTTTTTTACTTATAGCTTTCTTTATTGAGGTAATATTGGTTTATAACACTGTATATGATTTTGGGGAATTGATTCACACCTCCGCAGATATATGTTACACAGCACCCATGCCATCAAAGCACCCATAGCACCTATAGTCCTTTACCCTAGGCCTTTTGGTCACTTGCCCACTTTTCCTTCCCAGCAACTTCAATTCTGCTGTCAGATTTCTAGGGTTTATTTTGTCAGTTTTTGTGTCCCCCCCCTCCTCCATGTTCCATATATGAGTGAAATCATCTGCTATTTATCTTTCTCCTTCTGATTATTTTACTTAGCATAATCCTCTCTTGCTCTATCTATGTTGTCAATAATAGTAAAAGTTCACCTTTTTCTATAACTGAGAAGTATTCTACCTTCTCATCTTTTTAATCCACTTATGCCACATCTTCTTAATCCATTACTCTTTTGATGGGCATTTATGTTGTTTTCAAAACAAGGCTATTATAAATAGTGCTGCAGTGGACATAGGAGTGATGCACGTAAACTTTGAATTTGCATAGTGATTTTATATTCTTCAGATAGGTGAATAGGGGTGGAATAGCTGGGTCACATATGGTAGATCTATTTTTAATATTTTGATGAAAATCACTATTTTCCATAGGGGCTATAGAGGCCGGACCAATTGATCTTCCTACCAACCAACCTTGTTGATGTTCCTTTTCCTCACACCCTCAACAACATTTGTTGTTTCTGGTTTTTTGCTTTTTTAAAAAATATGGGCCATGCTCACAAATGTGTGTTGGTATCTCATTGTGCTTTTGATTTACAATCCCCTAATGGTAAGTGATAGTGAACATTTTCTCATGTGTGGGCAGGTAAAGCTTAGAGTAGTTCTCTGGATGGGTTTATAGTGAGAGATGTCAAGAAGTGGTCATTTTTTGTCTGTTATCTCAACTGGAAGGATAACGTGCAGGTAGGTAGGGAACACAGTGGCAATCTCAGCAACATGAGTCCAGTTCAGCCTGTTTCCTAGGATGGTTTTAGACTTTAGAAAAGCTCTTCTGCTCAGAGTTTTATTTTGTGCAGAAAACTCCTCCAAACTTCATGAGAGTCCTTTGATTGTTTTCAACATAAAATTTAAAAAATTTTGAGAACTTTTATTTTTCAAAATAGAAAATCCTCATTTTTGTTTAATAAGAATGGCACTTTAAAGTAAAAATCAAAAATGTATCTTATTCTGTGTTAGACCTGAAGGTCACCAGATGAGCAGGAGGAAATGGTTCCTTAAGATAAACATCCACACAGATTTCTCATAAGTTTGACTTGTTTGTTGATTGACTGGATCATTTATTAAATGCCTAACAATTGAAAGATTGTCAGATATATCAGGAAATGGGGATAGAGACTGGATGGGACTTAGCCCTCAAGGAACTTATTGTTTTTGTATAGCTGCTAGAGTATAGGTGTAAATGGCTGATTCACAAGAGTGGCTATAGCAAAAGGCAGAGACACAGATACAAAGTCACGTGGAATTACAGAGAAAAAGGGCAAGTTTCTCCACTGGGGAAAACAAGAATGGAACATGGAAGGTGTAGGTCTTGAAGGAGGGTAGAAATGGTGGGGAGGATATTCCATGACAAAGAGGGAAAGCAAGGACCTGTGCCCTGTGCTTTGTTTGACTTGAGTACAGAATGGTTGTAGGGGAGGGGGGTAATGGTTGAGAAAGAGAGAGAGAATTTGAAGAGAAGTTGAGAGAATCCTAGGATGGTGTTTAAAGTGACTTAATCCAATGGAACATACAACTACTTCAAAGTTCATCCTATTTCTCTTCTCTCAGTTATGTGAGAAAATAAGTTTCCTTCTGTTTAAACCAGTTTAAGTTGGAATATCTGTTAGTTGCTAGAGAAATTATCCTAACTGATGATAACATTTTACTGGAAAAAAGATTGGAGCCAGACTGTTGAAGTATTTAGATAATATTTCAAAGGCAATGTGGAGCCATTTAGGGTTTTTCAGCTAAGGAATGAAGTGATTAAAACTTTAAGAAGATTAACCTGGCATATGTATGTAGGCTGGTTCAGAGCAGGGAAGAGAGCCCCACAGGGAGGTGGTACACTTCCTACAGTAAGTCTCCATATGTGGAATTATAGTGATTAGGGAATTCAGTCTTCATCTTAAGTCAACTGAAATGTTACATGTTAAAATGTAAAATGAAGATCTGTATGACTAAGGAGAAACCTCAGATTAGCAAGCTTCCGTTTGGCCCTTGAATTGATTTGCACAGTGTAGTCTTGTTTGCCTGTTCTAATGAGGGCTATGTGTCATACTCTCTACAAGGTGTGACAACTGTGCTAAAGGGAGGCTATAGACAATAGGCACCTTCAACCAGCAGTTTTGGATTTCCAGAAGTTTCTCGGTAGAACTGTAATACCAGTGTTTTCAGCAATGAGTATTACAAACATTTTGATAGCAAGCAATAAGTCAGAGTATCTGGCACCTGTGACCTACTCTCCCACTTGTTCATTCATTTCCTTCGACCTAAGTTTTGAACATAGAAGATGGTGTAATACCCACTTAGAGAGTGGTGAGGATTAATGAGATAATAGAAGTGAACATATAGTAAGCTCCAGTATATTTACTTGTGTTTGTAGTTGCCACTTGTTTTAATTACCAAGAGGCTTGGCATGGGAGAGTAAACATCTGTTCCCCTAAGAAGCAGGAGGTCTAGCCTGTCTGGATTGGTGATTTTCTTCCTGCATCAGGCACTGAGAAAACCAGCATTTCATATTTGAGTTTAAAAAGGTAAACAAAGAAATGGGGCAGTGATAAAGATACTTTTTGGGATATGTCGAATTCAAAGGACTTGGATTTTAGTTTTTTATGGACTTATAGATATGGCATAAAAATGATTAGTGAGATTAAAAAAACTGAACCAATGAATTGATATAATGTATGGCTTTTGAAGAATGGCAATTCAAAAGAGAATTGTTGAATTTTGACAATATGTATGAATATTTCCTGTGGTTATGTGCTGAAAACTGATATGCTTTATTTCCTTGTGTTTGCTTTAATCTAATTTTAAATAACAAGTTGTAAAAGTAATATTTTCTATTCAAATATGAGGAGGTATAGAACTGAGACATTTCCTGCCTGGGAGATCTTGGGGACTTCCCCAATAATGCCTGACCCTAAGTACCTAGGCTTATATAGTCTTGTTTACATTTTAATCTTTTATTATTATTTTTTTAAAATATTTATTTATTTATGCATACAAGCACTGGGGTACAGGCCAGAGGTGCGGGGAGGTGAGAGAATCCACCAGACAGAGCAGGGGGCAGAACAGGCAGATGGACTGAAACACACTGCTGAGGGGAGCAGCGGGCCAGGCAGGAGAGGTCTGCCTGCACCATGTTGGTCACCTCCCCAGGCGTCAGCAGGGATCGAACTCATGCTGCAGTGGCTGCGGTTTGTTAATCTTTTATTTTTAAATAATTTTATTTTTAAATGTAAAGAGAGTTTATTATGAAAACAGCTGTACTCAGCAACTCCACTTCCCAACAAGTCCCTTCCTGAATAGGTCATATACCCCCTGTATCAGTGCAGTGAACATAGTGGTTGGAAGCACTGCTTTCTAGAATCTTCTGTGCCCCATTCTCCCCCCATGAGGTTGGTATGCCCTGTCGCCTGGCACCAGTTTGTGTTGAAGACCCAGCGTTCTTCAGGATACCAGACAGTCAGGGGTGTCTCGCTGGACAATGGCTGCTCAGGCAGACTCCCAGGGCCCTCTGAGGCTAGTGAACGCCTGTGGGCTATCCACTGCCACCCCATGGCTTCCCAGCAGGTGCAGAAGCAGCCATGGGCTGCTCTGTGTGCTGTGTTGGAAGGCTTCATGCCAGTCTGGGGCTTCCCTGAGAGCTCCTGATCTCTGTCATCCTCGGAGGTCTTACGAAGAGGAGGCTGGTGGGAGGAAGATTGGAGAAACTGGCCAGGTGGAAGCCTCCACAAGAGGCCAGGACCAGATTGAACCAAGCACAGGGAGTCCTGGAGTCACCTGTGGCTGGGGCCTAACTTCCCGATTTGCAACTGCCTTGCTTGGTCACATTTAATAAAATCCCAGACAACTTGTCACCCATGGAACACTTCCTTGCTGAATCCCAGAGAAGCCAGGCGTCCCAGCCTTCACTTCCTAGGCAGCTGTAGGTGTGCCTCTAGGGACAGATGCAGACCCTTGCAGATGCAGCAGAAGCCCATCCACCCCAAGTGACTGCTGCCAAAGACAGGCTGAAGACATTTCACGACCAGGGGCAACAGTGGGAGAAGATACTTGGGGCTGCTGTTGCCAAGGATACAAAAGAAACATGCTCTGCAGCAAGGTTTGGACTTGGTGTCCTAGGAGAGGGAGTGGTGGAGGCTGTGGGTGCAGGCTCTGCAAGAGCGGGGGGGTCAAGTGGGACTGCTTCCACACACACATGCAGCAGGTGCTCAGAGACCGAAGGTAGCAGATGTCTCCCTCTGGGTCACATCATTCTGAGCACCCTTGGGCTGCCTGATCTCTTTGAGAATGAGCAGGTGCAGCGAGGATCCTTGGAAGGACAGGCAGACAGAGAAGCCTAGGTACACATCTCCCAGGGGTTCTCTGTCCCAAGGCAATCTGGACCTGACTCAGTAGCTGGAGAGACTCAGGGTGGAGCAGACCTTTCTGCAGTCTGAGAACTTGAAACTCAGTGACATCCAGAAGCTTCAGCTGACTCTCCAGATGCTTCCCGAAATACATCAGGGCTTTGTCTGCCAGCTGCTGAGAACATCAGTGCAGAAGGAAGCCTGCTGCCCAACCATCCATACCAAGGATCCTGATATACATGCAGACCTGGTGCTCAGCCTCTACAGGGTGATGGCAGGCGATGTGGAGGGAGAGGAGAGCTGGAGAGCACCACCCTTTTCTTCTGGAACATGAGTGTGTCCTATGAACAAGAAGCTGAGCAGAGAGGGATGGCCAAAGGGAATCTTCAAGTTTTGCTTAACCTTTCCAGCAGCCAGACATGAACACCTGCAGCTTGGACAAACTCCTATGCTGGGTCTTCTCTAAGGAGGAGTACCTGTGGCTTCTCTTTCCAGCCTGGCCCATTGTTTATTTGATGCCACAATGACTCACACTTGAATTTTATAGCATTTTCATGCCTAGCTGGGTTGTTTTCTTACATAGATTCATTTTACTTAATTTAATCCTAATATTCTTTATATTTATTATATTCCTAATGTTACCTTCTTTCCCTGTCATTGATTCCGATTCAATGAAATAATATATTTGATTTCAATAAAATTTTGCTTTTACTTTAACCACCATTGACTCTCAACTTGGCTACAGACTATAATGATAAGGTAATTTCTCTGTGTACTGTGGGAGGTTAGAAATTTGTAAAAGTCATTTCATATTGAACCTCAGGTGTTTTTACTGGCTTATTAATAAATGTAAACACAACAAAAAGAACACATCTAATCAACAACAAAGATCCTCCAGTGCCTTCCTCTCCCCTTTCTTTTTGCCCTAAGACAGGCCTGTTTGATCTGTTCTCTGCATGTAGGTGGCTTTGTGACCCTAACACTGGCTTACTCTTCCTTTCTCTGGACACCAACTCTGAATGTTCCCCACTGCTTGAGAGTCTCTTCCCCAAGATGTTCACATAGCTAGTTCTTCATTATTCAGTCCCTGTTAAAATTCCATCTCCACGAAGCCTTCTCTGACCACCTTGTTACAAAGGGAGCATCTTCCTCCAGTGACTGTCAGTTTTTTCAGTGCCCTTTTTACTGGCCGGTATTCAGGGATTGTTGTCTGTTCCTTCACACCATCTTCACTGGAGAAAAGACAGCTCCTATGGGTGGGGGAGGTGGGATTCCTTATCCGTTTAGGTGAATCTTTTATACCCCGCTTACAGGACAGAACCCTCCATAGTGGAGGGGAGAACTAGGTGGTGACCAGATGCTTGGATTATAGGTGGATGCCTGGAATTTGGGGAATTGCTTGTCTTTATCATTCCATCTTCATCCCAGTTTATAGCTGAGGAACCTGGGGTACGTTCAGCTGGCTCTAGGTGGCTAGCTAGTAACTCCAGATCCCTATCTTGACCAACTGAACTTCAAGGTGAGGTCAGGAGGTAATGAGCAATCTTCCAAGTGGGACTCCCCAGATTTTGAAATAATTTAGACTTAGAAAAATTGTTATGTAATATTAACAGCTTATATAACCATATAATGATGATAAAAACTAAGATATTAAAATTAGGGTAACTGCATGAGCTAAAATACTGACTTTATTTGGATTTCTCCAGTTTCTCAACTAGTGTCCTTTCATTGTTCTAGGAGCCAACTCAAGATCTGACATTACACTTAGTTATGTCTCCTCTGTCTTTTCTCATCTGTGACAGTTCCTTGACCTTTCCTTGTTAGATATGACCTTGATAGTCTTGAGTAGAACCAGTATTTTATAGACTGCTTTTCAATTTGAGTTTTTCTGATCTGTTCTCAATGGGGAGTTCTACTTGTTTGGCAAGAATGCTACAGGGGCATTTTATCAGGGCATTAATGATGTTGATGTGTCTCATTTCCAGTAATGCTAACCTAGATCATGTGGTTAAGATGCTGTCTGCCAGCTTCTTCTTTATAAAAATAATATTTCCCCCCTTGGTAATTAGTAGCTATCTCAAGGGAGATACTTTAAGACTATGCAAATATTTTCTCTTCCAACTTACACCCACAAATTTTAGCATCCATGGGTGGATCTTGCCTGCAGCAACTATTACTGTGGTGTTCTGATAGTGATTTTCTATTCCCCTCATCTTTTCTACATTGTTAATTGGAATTCTTCTGGAAGGGCCCATGTTGGTTTTTGACAACTACCTTACGACTTCCCAAGAAGCATTTATATTTTAGAAGTGTGATTTCTATGAAAAAATCCTTTGTTTGGCTTGTTACATACAAATGCAATATAAATTCAACACAAAAAGCCTGGTATTAAAATAAAAATTCACAATCTAACTTTGAGACAACCATCTTGATTTTAGAGTCTATCTTTCCATGTATTCCTCTGTGCATAATATATGCAGGTGTAAGCAAAAAGCAGATCATGTGCATGGTAGTTTGTAACCTAATTTCTCTAGGAGTAGGCTGTGAATATCTTCCTACGGCGATAGACATAGTTCATGTTATTTAGAAAAGGCATAGTAATATTCATTATTAAGATGTTATGTATTATTGTTCATTTAACAAATAAATTATTTGGAATTTTCATTGTAGTTTGGTGTTTTCATTTTACGAGCCTTGTACCATCATCTTTATGCATAGAAAACATGGTGGATTAAGGAGAGCACCATTATTTTTTGAACCCTCATATCTTGTGGGGAGTGCTGGTGCAGAACTTTTGGCATGCTGGTGCTCACTTCATTCTCAAGACAGTCTTGTGCCATGGTGGCTGCTATTACCCCCTCTCATATCCCCGGGCACCTTCAGTATTTGTCCAAAGTTTCATCAGAATCAGTGGAATCAGAGCCTGTGTTCAGATTTTATTGACATTAAGAACTGACTCTTAAAACACTGTACAATATTGATCTTTTAAATTACTGTCTTGAGCAAATTCGTAGAACAGGAATTTCTGGTTGAAAAGGTATACACACTTTTAAGGGTTTTGATACATAGTGTCTAATTGCCTTCCAGAAGAGCTACTTAAACATGCATTATTCTCCCAGTGTAGGAATGGGTGTGCTCATTTCTCTTGACACAATAGCAATAACTGGGTTTTATACTTTAAAAAAAAACAAAACAATAAACCACTTTGTATGAAAGGTTTTAAAGTCTATGTAGGAGAAAGTCTACTGTGGTTGTTTTTGGTTCCCTGATTTAGGATTCTGAGGTTCTAGGTCTGGGAGCACAAAAAGAACTATTGTTGAATGAATGAATGAATGAATGAATGAATGAAATACATAGATGTACCTACCTCTGTTGGTGGTCTTGGCTTGACCACCTCCCACTGCAGGGGCTTTGGGAGATTTCAGGTGTGACTACCGCTCTTGCCCTGGCCTCACTGAAAGGGGGGGCCTTGTCCATGAGCAGAGGAGAGAAATAAACCCGAAGGTGGTTTGGCTTTCCTGATCACACAGTCAGCTCTGCAAAACCATCTTACTAACCTTCTTAGGATAGATAATTTCTGACTCAGCAGGAAGTTTTTAGTCTACTCATTTCCAAATGAAATCAATCCAATTCAGAATTTGCTTAGCAAGTTCAGCTTTATAACCTAGTAATGTCCAATTCAGAATTTTCAGTCAGTTCAGGTTTATAGTCCAGTGAGGTTTGAATTAAAATTCCCCTCAGATCATAATCTTCTTCCTCCTGTTCCTTTGGGGGTGGGGTTTAACCTCTTAGATGTTCTCTTTTTAGAAATAAATTTTTCCTTTATTTACATATATTTGACATCAATTGGATTTTCCACCACCATGTCACCATCCCCATGGATTTCCCACCACCATGTCACCAGTGCACCATCACCTCAGTCCCTTGTGCTCTTTCTGCCCTCAACCCATTCTCTCCTCCCTCCCCACAAAGTGTCCCAATTTGTCCTTGTCTTTTTGGCTTTTTTTAATTGTTATTATTCTTTTCCTTGGTCGCTTATTTGGTTCCCTTATGTTATTCCTCAACCTCTTAGATGTTTACGCAATGTGTTGGTGTCCTCAGTGAGGGTAACCTCTCCATCTTGACCTGCCCAGGACTTGTGCTGCTCATCCTCTCTCCACGCCTCTTGGATGGGTCCCCAGGCCATCTGCCAGGCAACCCTGGGCTCCAGGGCTCAAACTCAGATGCAGTCTCAAGTGCGCTTAAGTGCCAACCAGCCCTCCTCATTCTTGTGCAAGGCCCTTGTTCCAGCCTTAGTGCTTCGCTGTCAGCATTGGGCCTTTGGTAGCTTTTTTGCCTTCCTAGGAACACAGAGCAACCTTTCTTTATACATACATTTACAACTCAAAAAAAAAATTCCTCAAATCATATGTTCCAGTTTGGATTCAGAAAAAAATCTGTTTGTTATTGCTGATTTGAAATAAGGGTGGGCGATGCTTTAGAGCTATTGTTGCAAAGGTTCGAGGATGGACTTTTATGTATTCTGTTTACACATAAATGCAACCAACTGCACATTTCTCCCAGTTGGATGCCTGTTGTCTGCACAAATGTTCATTTTGATATATGAACGCACCCTTGGCATTCACGGATTTAACATTCCCAGTTTCTACTATTTGCAGACGACCCAGAAGATTTATGATGTGTAGCAATTTGTTCTCGGGCTCAGGCACAGATCTGAATCACATGTTCTCTGGCTGTGGTGACCCCAGCCGCTCGGCTGGGTGTAACCCTAGCTCACTGCGCAGCCTCCCTCGCCCGCAGGCTCACTGTTTCCATTCCTCCTGACATGTCCCATTATTTTCACTAAGCATCTGATTGTAATGTTTTCAGTTCATTTCACCGAATTTAATGGGAGAAGTGCTATTAGGTGCTTTGGGAAATTCATGGATCTAGGTCTTGGAGAAATGCTTGAATGTTATCTTTGGAGACACTTCCATGCTGTATTGCACCTTTCCCCCACTGCCAGCATTCAAGTCCTACCTCCCCTCCCCACAAGGAGTAGAGGAATGTGAGAGTTTCAGCGTGTACACTTAGGAGTACCCAAAGATCGCTTTGATTACCCTTTGTATAAGGTTAGGGGCTAACCTGGCAACCCTACAACTTGAGCTTCTCCCCTCTGAAAAGCAGTGCAGTAATAGGGCAATAAAATGATCACCTGCAGAAAGGAAGGTGAACAGGTGGGGAGGAGGGTTGGGAGAAGCAGCCTGCAATTTTCAGCCAACTAGGAGAGTTGTTTCAAAATAGAGATGACTGAATCTTATTAATGCAGAATCTCGGGGATTAGGGTGGAGGTGGGGGTGATACCTGGACTTTGTTATTTACAGTATCCCAAGTGATCCAAATCTGCAGCTGGACCTGAACCACTAGGTCAGAACAGAGGCTGTTCTTGGCCCCAAGACACTGGTTGCAGCACCAGTGCACTCCAGGAGCATTCAGCTCAGGGCCACTTCACAACCATATCTTATTCCACACAGTCCAGACAACTCAGGTATGACTAAGCTTTTGCAACTGATACCTTCGCAGCTGGCCACTCTGTGGCCACTCAGACCTGTTTGAGGTTGACTTCTCTGTCAATACTCAGCATAAAGGGCTTCTTTCTCTGAGAAGGCTTGCCAGTGAGTGACCTTCCTCCCATCTTACTACTGTCACCCCCAATTCCTGCTTGATTAGGTCTGTGGTCCCCAAGTCCCTTAGATACACTGAATGTTAGCATTTTTCATATTGACTTTTTTTTGGTGTTTATCACCTGTGTTGGGCTGTATTTGTCATCTAATTGCCTGCTAGGTGCCTGGCATATAGGTATGTGAATGTGCGACACACACATGTCTGCCCACACATGTACAGTGTTATCTGAGTAGGTCAAGTTGGGATTATAAAGTTCAAGATCTTGGAAAATGTATTGGACGAGTGAAAGATGGGTCTCAGTTGTTAAGGATGACGTCTCCTAAGATCAATGAAAAGGAGCAAAGGCTATTTCTTTTCTGGGATGGAGCCTATTCTTTGTATAAAGTTAGGGTGCAGCGGTGCTGGAACACCGATTCTCTCATTTGCGGCACATTGATGTCCTCTGGAAGGTGGGGCCTGCTCTGACAACTTTTTCTTTTCTTTCCGTATACAAGATTTATTTATGTATAGAAGAACTGGGACACAGGCCAGAGGTGTGTTGCGGGAGTGAGAGTATTTGGGAACAGAACCGGCAGGCAGATCAACAGAAACACACTGCCTAGAGCAGCAGTGGGAGAGGCAGGACAGGTCTGCTGTGCCATGTGGGTTAGCTTTCTGGCCAGGGACAGAGATCGAACTGCCTGCAGTAGCTGTGGTCTGCTTCATAGTGTGTTGCTTAACCCACTGCACCACCAACGAGGCCCACTATTGGAATGTCACTGGTTGAAGTCCAGGTGATTCTACGAATGGCAAAGTTTAAGAGTTCCTCCTGGAGTCTGCGCATGCCGCTAAGTGTCCCAGGAACTACCTGGGTGGCTGGTGAACTCGCAGGGTGCTGGCTTCTGCCTCGGGGATCTTGATTCACAGGACAATCCTCCTTCTAGCGAACATCCAGGTTATTCTGATCAGGGCGCTCTTCTTGCCAGAGTTTGAAAAACCCTGACTCAGGCAATTGGCTCGGAAACCCCCTTTCACCAGAGCATGCAGAGGGGAAGTTCGATCGGTGTTGTACAGGCTCAGCTTTTCACTTGAGCGGCCTGAACATCTCAGCAGATTTACACTTATGATGCACACACACCCATGTGGTTTCTACCCTGTATTAAGTATTTGTTATTTTTAATCGTATTTTATGTCTCTCCTACTGAAATGTAAACCTCTCTGGGGCTGGGACTTTATTCATTTTGTTTTCTCCTACTTTATACTTGGCACAGTGCCTTGCAACTAATAAGTGCTTAATAAATGTTTGTAGAATGAAAGGAATACAAAAACAATTAGGTGTTGTTCTGAATCAGCAGCTTGCCTAATTCAATTTGAAACAAAAGATGGTCAAGAAAGTGTGTGGAATAGACAGTGAGAATTCCTATCGATTTCTAATATTTTCAGTTAAGAGGAGAAAGTGAAACATTTTGGGGAAACAGTCCCTTGAGGAATCTATTTTAATTGCCAAATCATTTCTGTCTAGCCCCTCTCCAAATATTTAAAATAGCTGCTCTCTCAGTAGAATGTGATTACTGAGGAGCTTCAATAAACTCAGGACCCAGCGTTGGCTCCACTCTGAAGGCATGTCCTTCCACAACATGGAATTTCTCTGTTGTGGGTTTCAGGTCTGGAAAGCACTTTGGGGTTCCCTGGGAGGAGATTGTTCCGCCTCTTGTTATCCTCCCCAATTATTCAATCAAAATGTCCTTTTTTCTTATTTAGCCTTCTAACACCGTTCTCCTTGCCCACCTCTACAACTCTGTGGCAAGAGGGAGGTAAGCTTTAAGGGGCTGGCAGCTGGAAGGCTCCTTTTCCAGTCCAGACTGACTGACACCCCCCCACCCACCCTTCTGCTACTCACGTTCTTTTTTTAGATGTGTTGTTACAGTGAACAGTTGTTACAGGTGGAGGCTGCAGACCTGGGAATTGGCTCATCCCTTTCTAGTTTCTTTGCATATCTTTGCCCTTTCTGTTCCATTTTCTACTCATTTCTGATTTCTTAACAGGGGAAAGAAGCTCTCTAGCCAAAAAGATTGGGGTGGGGATAGGGATGGGGCTGTTTTCATACCCCATTGCCACCCTCACCCCCCAGGACTGGATGGAAGAGAAAGCTTGAGACTAGGGTTAGAATTTTCTATTTTCTTCCTGTCCCTCAATTAGGCACATGGTTTATTACTAAAGTCAACTTCCCTCCCACCTGCCCCCAATATTCTAAGTCACTTCTTTCCCCACACATACAAAACAGGGGTATGCAAACATTTCTATAAAGAGCCAGATAATAAAGGCCTTTTGTGGACCATGTGGTCTCTGTCTCAGTTACTTAGCTCTGCCAATATAGTTAAAGCAACCACAGGCACTATAAGGGGAACAGATAACAGGTGAACAGATAGTCACGGTGCATCCTTAGGACTTTAAGGATGCTGGAAATTTGAATTTCACATAAAACAAATTGTTATTCTTCTTTCAATTTTTTGCAGCCAGTCAAACATATAAAAACTATTTATAGTTGTACAAAATAGAAAGCAAACTGAAATTGGCCTGTGACCTAAACTAAGAAGGGGGAAGAGATGGAGAAACAGGGTTTTCTATAACATGTAATGTAGTGTTCTCTAGGGGGTCCATGCACATGGCGTCTGCCATGCAAAATGGTTTGCAGATATCTGAAAGCATAGTGGTTTGAGTAGTTTTAATGGGAAGTAGCCCCTAAATGACGTCTACTATGTAAAGAGTGTAGAACATGATATAGGGGCATTTCTTAAATCTCTAATATACAAATTGCTCTGAACTTTGTGTATCACTGGTGGAAAACTCAGTTCCTATTTGGTCTTTCTTTTGGAACATACCAGAAATGGGGTTTGTTGGGTGCTCATGGGGCAGAATGAAGAAGGTTCCCATCATTACTTCTTCCCTTTCTACTGTGATGGTTTTGTGGCAGATCCCGGGATATAGTTAGGAGTTCCAACAGTTTGCTCTCCACTGATAGCTGATGCCCCTCCTCTGCTGTGCTCTCAGAGGGCTCCCTTTTATAGGCATATTATGGGACTTGGAACTTTTTGCATGAAAAAAATGGCCTACCGCTACATTGTGCATGAACTCCCTCCTCCCACTGAAAGCTGTAGTCCAGAAGGAAAAATCTTTCCCCTTCTATATCCTCCTCAGTTCCTATCTCCATAATGCTGGATTTTGCTGCCTTAGTCTGAAAAATTCCAGCAGTTTTCTCATCTCTAAATCTTACTACCTCCTCTACACTCAGGGGAGAGCAGCTTTTCTTTTTGTGTGAAGCATAGGAGGTGTGAGACATTTAAAGTATAATTCTCTCCCTTTGGGGAGAGGGGCATGGGATAGGTGGGGTTAGATGCTAATATCAATTAAGTTATTTACTAATAACACACCCTTTATTTCAGGACTAAGCCCCAGACGTTTCCTGGTTGTCTTCGCTCCATCCTTCTTCTGAAGTTAGTTCTTGTTGAGGAAGGGATGAGTCCTACAGAAACAGTGGCCATCCAGAAACGATTTGAAAGACTATACTTAAAGCCTAAGTGTTTTCAGGTGGAGCTGACTTCTTTTTTATCCATTGTTCTTTTGAGTGTTATTTGAAAATGGAAAGGTAGCTTCAGACCAAATGTTGAAAGGCTTTGTAGTAAGGGACCTGGACTGTATTTTCTAAGCAATGGAGAGACTTATGCAGGGGAGTGAAATAGGTGGATCTTTATTTTGCATAGCTAAGGGGGGAAGCAGTGTGGACAATGGACTGGAAGAGCATGGAGGTGGGACCCGTTGTTTGGCTATTGCATCATTCCTGACTCAGATTCTTTATGCACAGTCACCCATTTCTCTAGATTGTGATCTCCTTAAGGGAAGGGATTGTAAGGATCCATTTTTACTCCCTTCATTTTTACTGAAATGAAGAGTGTCCAGTATATTAACGTTCACATTTTTGACACTGAATAAGTATTGATTGAATTAGACTGGGCCCAAATGAGCTCTTAGGACAAAAACATACAAAGAACAGAGGATTTCTATTTTCACTGTGTTTGTATCCCCTCAGTCAAAGCAGCAGTCTTTATTTTGGCAGTAATACTAAACACATCTTTGAGTAAACCCTCCTTCCCCTCCTCCTCATATTAACACCAGAAAATGTCTCTGCTCTGTTTTATAATATATATTCATGACAATAGAATATTTAAATCACATTCGCAAGTCGTAAATATTATAAACCACATTTTTGCTTGGTATTGCAGAGCTACTCTCTTGCAACAATTTGGCATGGAATTACAAGTAGCGTGCATTAAATTTCATATGCTCTTTAATTTTTTTATCACTTCATTTGCATGCATATATTTGATAATCATTCATTCTGGTAATAAACCCCACAGGATTTTAAATTGGACTGAAGTCCCAGATGCTTTAAAAGAATTTATGTTGCATAATTGTACTGGTTTGCCTGAAAACAAACATTAATGTCTGACTTAAATATTCTGCCCAGGAGAGGAGTCAAAGTCTTCCTTAAAATTCTCTGGTTTCTATTGACTAACTTGTATGAGAAAAATTCCCCAAACTAAAGGGAATATAAAAATGATGGAGGAAAAGAAACAGTAATGGCTTTCTGAAGATTTCACTGTCCAGAACCACGTACATATTTCAAGTGAAGATGTTTGTGAAATAGTCACAGAGCTCACTCCCCAGCAGAGAGGGAATCTGTATAGACACAAACGACTTGTTAATGGGGGCGAAGGACAATTGTTCTTTCCTCACTGGGCACAATCTGAGTTGGTCAAGGTAACAGAAATATTTAACACCTGGAGAGAAAAGTCTTAGGACTTGTATTTGTTATCTATTGCTGCAGACAAAATGACATCCAATGTAGTAGTAGCTTCATACTTTTCCCCTCTGTGAATCAGGAATCTGGGAGCAGTTTAGTTGGGTAGTTCTGGTTCAAGGTCTCTCATGAGGTTGTTCCCATTTGAACACTCACCTGGACAGTTCTTTTCTAAGTTCACTCACGTGGTTGTTGACAGACTTTGTTTCTGTGCTGCTGTTGGCTGGCGACAGGTTTCTCACCACACAAACTTGTCAGTGGGCTGCCTCGGTGTCTTCATGACAGGTCAGCTAGCTGCCTCTGAGTAAGGGACCTCTGTCAAATTTTGCTGGTTGTCAAGACCAACTCAGGGACAATGAGAAAGTGTCACCACAAGAGTGTGAGTGCCTGCAGGTAGGGTGCATTGACAACTGCACAGTGATGTAGGAGCAGAACTCAAGATGGCTTTGGAATTGTGTCCTTGTTTGATGAAGACTAGAGAACAACTGGGAGAGGACTGAGGCAGTAGGAGTACTCTCAGTGGCCCTACCTATTCATCTACCAATGCCACATCTCTACTTTTTTGAGCTGTTCCTGGATAACTGCAAAGTAATTAATGAGAGAGTACTTGTTTAGGAGTGAGGAGTCATGTGGTTTGGGTTTAAGTGTAGTTTGGTCACTAAAAATTTGGAGGCAGAAGGATATATTACTAACTGCATATCAACCTTGCTGTTTTAACAGTTTCACTCACAACCAGGTCTTAGCTCTTACTTTGTGATGATAGGCAAAACTTACAAGGTTTGGTTTCTTCCTGCAGGAAAGGGGGAAAACACTTCTATTTTAGGGTTGTTAAAAAGACTTAATAAAATTATTATTCCCCTTCTTCTTCCCTGTGTGACATTATTGGCACTTTACCTCTTTGGATAGTGGATCAAAAGAAAGGTGACAATGATGTTGAATTGTACCCAGTGGTATTGCTGATGTGCTATCCATGGGACCAAGGAACTGTGGGTATGAGCTGTGCCTTCCTGGATATGCACACTCAGCAGGACCTGACTGCAGCTGGCCACATGATTGCATATGGATTATGGTGAAGATGGAGATGAATGGATACAAAGATTGAAAACTGGGCTTTTCCTTGCATGAAAAATATTTTTGTACAGCATTTAAAGGGAACATAGGTAAGGAGTATGATTGATGCCTTATATATTATTGGTTTTATAAAAGGAAGAGAAAACGCTTAGCAAAAAATATGGGCAAAAAAGAATAATAATTCGTTCTTCTGAGAATGCATGAACTTTCAGTTCTAGACAATATACTTTTCAGTCAAGGAATAAATACCCACCAGCTCAGGTACAATAAAGGAGATGATGGAGGAGGGGTTAAAAGAGATACAGAATCCAATTAGAGTTGGAGTTGGAAATAAAAAATTGAAGTTAAATTGCTGTTATTTGGTTGTTTGGTTATTTGGTTGTTTATCTTTTAGTTCTCTCTGATGTTCTTCTTGACTAGCTATCCCTGCTCATTCATCTGTCAGGTGCTACCATGTAGTCCCAACTTTGCATTAAGTCCTCTCGGGTCTAGTATCCACCACAGACTGCTTTTTAAGTCCTATTAGCTCAGGTCTGGAGAGAGTTGGTCTTTTTGGTAATTGGTTAGAAAATGAATTGGCTGGACTTGGTCTAGATGTCTTTCCTAGAACTGGTTGTATGGCAGTTTTCTAGAAAAGACACTGTATGAGAGAGACAGTGAATGAAATGTTATTGTACATTATTTCTCCTTATAATAGATGGTGAGTATGTAGGAAGTAGCTAATTGGTTACCCCTTGCATTTAAGAGGATAAATGGTGGGGGAAGGAAGAATTTGTTATGAAGAAGTAGCTAATGTATTCTCTTTTCACCAGGAGAGAGACATCTAGAGATGGGAAAAGAGAAAGCTCTTTTTTTTTCAGTACCTGACGTAATGTACGTTCTGTAAGTAGTCTCCAGACTTTGCAGGTTTACAGAGCAGTAAACTTATAAAATATTGGGAAATGACTTATGGTTGTGGACTTTTTATATTGTACAGTAAAGGGCATAAAAATCCAATATTTACTAATTTTTAAAAACCATTTCCTGTAAGAAAAGAAATACAAAGGACTTACTCTCAGACTCTAGGAGAATCTTTTCAGCTGAACACATTTAGCTTTATGAGAAACCAACTATATTGTCTTTGCACATTTCCTTCACTATGTACAAAGTCTTGAAAATGTTATCATAGTCTGATGCTGGTTGGAGACTTGGTCATCATTGGCTGACTTGTTTTGGGGAACTGTACATTTAATTTCATAGGAGACACATAAATAATAGAAGGTGAGAGCAAGTCATTTAGTGACAGACTGAGGAGTATTTTATCATTCATTCATTCATTGGTGAATGTGGTTCATCCAAGATTACTAATTAATTTTAGTTATTTAATTGCTGGATTGTGTAAAAAAAATCAGTATTCTGTCTACATATATACTTTTGCCTTTCAAACTGGATAGATTGTTGGAGATTAAACCCAATTATTAAACATGTAGAAGCAAGACTTTAAATTGAATTTTTCAAAGAAGGGGTCATGGTCAAATTAAACCTCCAGGAAAAAAAGAGTTGAACTATCCAGTGCTATTCAAATTTAAAGAAATTGCATTTGCCAGAGTATAAAATATAAGAAACTGAATGATTAAAGCTTTAATTTAAAATTTCATTCACTTTCTTAGTAGGCATCACTTTTATAAATACATGTAGTGGAAAACCTTTTTATTTTTAAGGAAGACTGCATGTAGAGCAATGTTTTTGTTCAGGATAATTTCCCCCCTCATTGTATCATGTAGGTGGGTGTCTGGAAAGTTTCGAATTCTTAAGATTTCTGATCATGGCCAAATTTCATTCATTCCTCTTCAAATAAAAAGTTTGGATAAAACCTTTATCTTGGTTTGACAGAGAGAAAAAGTAAAGGGAGAAATGTCCTAGTTCTCTCAGTTTCCATTAACTTGAAGCAGAAGCTTTGCCTGTGGAAAAGAAGATATTCCGATGGCAAAGAGACTGAGGAGATTAAATGGCTTTCACACCACCATGTAGGATGTCATTCACTGAATATCTAGATAACCTGATTTCCAGAGCCACACCGAGCTATCTGCTCCTTCTGTGCAGTCAGTAACATTGCTGATTTACTCTGGGACCCTTCCCTACCTCGCAGTTAATTTAAAGTGCAAGCAATTTGCACTTTAATGGAATTGCAAAGTCTGTGAACCTCATTTCTATACATTCTATTTCTACTGCCTATAGCTGATATTTAATGTCCTCAGAGTAGATATTGTTAATGTGTTTCTGGGTCATTTCCCCCTTTTTCAATACGTCAACATTGAAGGATTAACATCAAGTTATGTTTGGTTTCAGACTGTGAGAAATTTAGAAAATACAGGAAAGAGCAAAAATACAAATAAAAAATTACAGTAATTCAATTTTTCAAAGAAAACAGCTGTTAGCATGATGGCAGAGGGCTGTCCCAACCCCCCTGTAGACGAAAAAGAAGAAATGCTATTTAGAATGGCAGTGACTGTGTTCTATAGGAGTGACATAATTCATCTCAGATGACTTTTTTTTTTTAAATCTAGACCATCTCTATTATAGGAATATTCTAAATAGAATTAAAATTAGAATGAAATCCAAATATTTGAAAAATCAAATTTGAGACTAGATGCGTAGAACTTGCAAGAACTCCATACAGGGGGGTGGGGGTGGGGGGGAGGGCAAAAGGGAAGAAATAATAATTCATTCAAATTACAGTATTGTGTCCATTTAGATACAATAATCTACAATGACTACCTCTGTTTATTGTCAGACCCATCCAGGCTGTAACACTGTTACTGCCTTTTGACTTTGCATATTGATATACAGTGTTTTTCATTGTGATTAAGAACTGGGGGGGGGGGGTTAAAGGCGAGAGAGTTAGTGAGCTATGACAAGATTAAGATTTTACAATGTAACATCTCTTTGGTTTGTTGTGTTTTGTCAAAGATGTGTCTGGTAGCTATTGTTTTTATTATTTCCAGCTGTCCTAATTATTTCTCTCATTTGATTTTAATTCAGTTTTCAAAGAAGAGCAAGCTTGCCAGGTGGTTATTATTTTTTCTAGACTCTTTCAGCTCTAATTAAAAAAGATGTCCAAAGAAAGTCATTATTTCAGCATTTACTTGTAACGTGTTTATGACCCCGTTGAAGAGGGGAATCTCGGTACCTCATGCTGATTTCTATTGTTGGCACTGCCATCCATGTCCAAGAAGATAAAAAATAGGCATAACCTTTCAGAATGTGTGTGTTTCTTCTTAAAAGAAAAAAAAAATAAAGGTATTGTGTTCTTAACTAGAAATAAAATGTTGAAGTAAGCAAATGTTGCATATGAACATACTTAAAAAAACTAATCCTAACTAACTTTCATTGCTTGCAAATGCTTTGTTTTCATAAACTAGGTATTATTTGGGTAACATTTTAGTAACCAAAAATTTAATGAAAAAAGGAGTAAGATACTGGAATATGTGGTTAAAGGGGAATGTGAGGCCAAGTTCAGCTACATGAGGCTTGACAGAGCTCTTATTTATTTATCTTTGGGAATAAACAAATAAATAGTTGTTCTTCATTATTAAGTAATAAGACAATTAAATGTTCTGCACTTTCCCTTTGGAAAACGTGGCTCTATTAACTTTCTCTCCAAACTCGCTTCATTGTCTGAAAGGAACTGGTGACCTCAGTCCAGTCCGTCTGAGACAGTCTTTGCTGTGTGCCCTTTAGGCCCCATCATTAACTTAGCCACTTCCTAGGATCACTCTGTCTCTATCTAGGTCGCTTCCACCTTTCAAGAGATTTCCAGAACTGGTTGCTCAATGGTGGGTGGATACACTGAGGAGACATGAGTATTACTCCTTTGAAAATTTGACTATGTCTGTGTAGTTAGACATTTCACAATCTAGTCAACAGCCTGTGTTTCCTCAGAGAGCACTGGCTTCGGGGTGCATCTGAACTGCTTCTGTGAGCCTCATTAGATGCAACTGAAGTCTGTGTGGGCCCATGAAAGAGCTGGTCACATTCCTCAGTGCCCCTGCCTGCCTTCCTTAATGCACACATGTTAAAATTGCCTAATGAGGGGGGTCATGTGAAGGCGGTCTCTGAACCTGTTTCCTGCCCTGTAAAATGGGAGCCCCTTTGGATCAGTGGGGTGGATATGAAGACTCAGTTGTCTGTGTGAAAGTGTCAGTTACAAAATATGTGTCAATAAATACGAGTTTCCCTTCCTTCCTCCCCCAGTATTACAGTACCAAGTTGTTTCTTGAGGGTAGGTCAGTGGAAAATATGTGTAGAGTCCTTATATTTAACAGTGCTGTTATATAACACCCTTCTACACAGGTCACAGCTGGACTCATTGCTGGAAGTAAAGATCGTGATTAAAAAATAACTTGCAAAAGGAACAGTTTTCTAGGAACATGAGCTAAGATGCTCATTTTATCCTTTTGAAAAATCACCTTAAGATTATAAGTATGACATGGCCCATGGAGACCAAGAATGGCTCCATCCTTTTCAGAATCTCTAGCCCCAGGACTGGGAATCCTGCTTGCCCTTCCATAGTGAGCACAGAGATAGTGGCTGGGGGTAGGTAAAGATCAGTGGTTTCTTCTTATCCTTTCATAGGAGAACTTGGACTCTCTCAATACCCAGCAATCCAATACCTTGGAAATCCTGCTCCCTGCTACTCTGCTCCCATCATTTATCAGTGAGGGAATCTTTGGCTTCTTGCTATTGCCAACCAGGAATGATTCTCAGAGATTTCCATGAAACAACCTAAATAGAAATGGTTGTCTGGGGCCTCCCTGGTGGCACAATGGGTTAAGCAACGCACTATGAAGTAGACCAAAACCACTGCAGCATGAGTTTGATCCCTGTTGCTAGCCGAGGAGGTGACCCACATGGCGCAGCAGACCTCTCCTGCCTTGCCTGCTGCTCCCCTCAGCAGTGTATTTCAGTAGATCTACCTGTTCTGTTCCCTGCTCTGTCTCTGGTGAATCCTCTCACCCATCATACATCTGGCCTATAACCCAGTTCTTGTACGCATAAATAAATAAATCTTAAAAAAAAAAAGAAATGGTTGTCTAATCCTGAATTTACATAAAAAGATAATTATGTGCCCTATTGGGATTGTTAAAATAATTATTTGAAAGTATGCTTACATCTATTTTGGCCTCCATATTGGTAATAGCATAAAACTACCCCTTAGGTAGTCTTTGGGGTGGATCCTGCTGGGTAAAGAGGAACTCCTTTGTTCTTTTTTCCTTTGGGGCAGGAAGGGACATTATTTCCTTTGGGCTGCAAGGCTTTTTGGGTTTTGTAGTTTGCTGATTGGGCACACATGGGCACTCTCTTCTAGCTCCTGGCCTCATTTAAATAGTGTTTCTGTATATTAATTTTCTTTCTCTTTTTAAAAGATTTTATTTATGCATTCAAGAGCTGGGGTACAGGCCAAGGGCATGCAGGGGTGGAGGGCTGGGGGGTGGGGTGGGGAGCCAGTGAGAGGATTCACCAGAAACAGAGTGGGGAGCAGAACAGGCAGACAGACTGAAATACACTGCTGAGGGGAGCAGTGGGCAAGGTAGGAGGGGTCTGCAGCAGCATGTGGGTCCCCTCTCTACCCAGGGATCGAACTCTTGCTTCAGTGGCTGTGGAAGCCCCACAGTGCAGCACTCAACCCACTGTGCCACTGTAACAGGGTGGTCCCAGGAAAAGGGGACGTTCTAAAAATCCTGGTTCCGCCCTAAGTGGGTGGAGCTGAGGAGGAAAAGAAGATTTCTGCAGAGAAGAGAGAAGGAAGGAAGGAAGATGGAGAACAGCAAGGAGACCTGGAGAAGGCACATGGAGCAGCGGGACATGTGAAGAAACTGCTTGCTTTTTGGTCTTGGACTGGTTGGGACAGATGTGGGTGAGAGACCCTTGGGGAGGTTCACAGTGGCAGTTGTCATCTTGATTTTGATTTTGCTCTTTTCCTCCCAGATTTGTCTAACTCTTTCTGACCCTTTTCTATGGGTCTCTACTGAAAGGTCCTTTAGACGTTTGGCAGATTTTTGGACCTTGCTTTGGGCCAATCCTATTTGGCTTGACTTTTACCCTCAAGGAGATGGGTAACTTTGGATGCTTAACTTAGTAACTATATTCTTTGTTCTTTCTTTATTGTACCCTAGTTGTATTAAAGTTCCTTTCCATTAAAGGTTTTATATGTTTGTCTTAATGTGGCGGATGGCAGAACCCATTCAGAGAGGGCAGGCTTGGGGGTTCTGGGTGCTCCTCTCCCTGCCCTGTAACACCACCAGGGAGGTCCTCTGTATATTAATTTTCAACCATGGCCATTTCTGCTGAGAGTCATTACACTTTTCCTAATGCAGACTGCCCACTTCTCTCTGTGTCTAAACTTTGTAAAGCAAAAAGGAGCTCTCTGATGTCTCTTTAATAAGGTCGCTAATCTCACTCACAAGGGCTCCATCTTCCCAATTGAATCACCTGCCAATAGTATTAAGGTTAAGATTCCAAGAAATGAATTCGGGGAAGGACACAAGCACTCAGTATATGGCAGTGATAGGAAATATTTTATGATGTGATTCCCTGTTACAAGTCATGTAACAAGGCCATCTTCTCAAGCTCCCCAGCATGGCTGAAATCAAAGATGAACAGATGAATGTGAAGTATGAATTTATGATGACTTGAATTTTCACTGGATGCTCTCTTTCTTTTTACTATTCATATTAATGATCACACTTTATTGTTGGCCATTTTCTTTTCCTCATATTTCTTTGTTTTGCTTTCAATTTTACTTCCCACACCTTTGGAAATGGACTTCTCTATTAGTTGCTACTTTTAGTTACTTTTTTCAGGTCTTTTCAATTTGTTTTTAATAGAATTTTGTTGCCTTTTTTTCCAGTTCTTGATTCATATTACTCTTCCCAGTCAGAGCTCTTGAGCCCAATATGCCATCTGCCTCTTCCTTTTATATTAGCCATCTCAAATCTTTTATAGACTCTCAGCTTCAACATGTTAGAGTTGAATGGGACTTCAGGGAACCATGGACAGTTTCATCATTTCACAGATGAGAAAATTGAGCCTCAAAAAAGGGAAATAATTTGCCCAGGATGGTGGAGCTCGTTAGTGGAGGGACCAAGACCAGACCTCCAGGCTCTTAATCCAGCCCTGCTGCCGAAAGGCCACACCCTGTCACTTGGCATTGACATCACTCAACTTTTTCATTTTTTCCAACAAATAAACCTACTCTTAACTAACATTAGTATTTTCTTAAAAAACATAAATCTAGCCAGGTTTCCCTGCTTTCTTTATCTTCTTTTCCCCTTACTTACAATGTATTTAAGCTGCTCTTTGGGTCTCACTTTGGTCCTTAGACCCCAATTTTCGGGTGAAATCAGACTATTATTCAGCTAGAAAAATAACCAAAGTGAATTGTGCAATATTCTGCTTATATTTTGTTAGCAGTGATGCTCCAGACTCCCAGGCTAGACAGTAACACTGAAATACCACATTTGACCTTTCTGAAATGAATTTTAGATTGTTTTTTCCTGGGTCATCTTCTCAAGGATTGCTTTGATAGTTACAAGGAATAAGAAATGGTACATTACTGATTTTAAATAGAAGATGGATCAAAATCTGAAGTGCCATTATAATTTTTAGCAGGTCTATTCAAATATGGAGTAAGTTTGCAAATAGAATTAACTAATTGAAATGGGGAATGAACAGTTATGAACTTTGTACCAGAGCATGCTGTGGTATAAAAGGCCAGGCTGCTTTTTAGAGAAGTTGTATGTTTACTCTTGAGCGGGGTCAGCCCTCCTCCCCCAGGGCCACCTAGTAACTAATTCAGAAGGGACAGGCTTTCCTCAATTTACTCACGAATGTACCAAGAAGACATTACATTTATGCATCAGTCAAAAAAAGTCAATAACAACAGCTCATTAAAAAAATGAGTTAAGGGCCTCCCTGGTGGCGCACAGTGGGTTGAGCGCTGCACTGTGAAGCATCTGTCGCACAGCAGCGCAAGTTCGATCCCGGGCCAGGGAGGGGATCCACATGGCGCAGCAGACCTCCCCTGCCTCACCCTCTGCTCCCCTCAGCAGCGTATATTTCAGTCCATCTGCCTGTTCTGCCTCCCGTGTCTCTGGTGAATCCTCTCACCTCCCACGACTCTGGCCTGTACCCCAGTTCTTGCATGCACAAATAAATAAATCTTTAAAAAAAAATCGAGTGAAACACCAAAGATGTAAAGAAAAAGAGAACCTTATGTTCAAAGCTGTGGTACAAGTCATAGTCTGCTAAATCTATGTAATAATAGTCACTTTAAAAAATCACCTAAATGTCACAGCAGAAATACTATGTCACAGCAGAAATGAATCTTTCCCAATGCAAAATGTGGCATTATCTTTAAAGGCCCCTGCGATTAGAAGCACTTGCCAATGTTGTGGGTGTGTTCCTAAAGGCTAATTAAAAACTTTTGGTCCTTGGATTACAACACTACAGTTTTGCTACAGCAAAATGAGATGGGGAAATTTGAGTCTGCTGTATTATGCCAGGTACCAAGGGGCAAAATTCCAAACCCTCTTATAACCCAAATTGACACATACAATATTTATTATAGAACAATGGGAGTTTGTTATTTCATCAATAGCCTGCGTGACTGGATGACTTTTTTTTTTCCCCAACTGAACCACTGCTTTACAATAATGGAAATCTGTATCAGGTGAGGGGAGCCCAGTGGACCCTTCTCTTTGTATTCTTCCAGTTAGTATAGTAAAAAAGGTACCAGGATTCTCTGACGAACAAGAGCGTAAAATTACTCCCTTTGAATGATTACCCACAGTGGGTTAGTTACTGGAGATCATAAAACCAGCTATTTATAAGGCTACTCTTTGATCCTGTTTTTTTGTGCTATACTTTCCCCACCACTTCTTAGTTCAAGGTGGGGATCCCAGAGAATCTGGATTAACATTTGTGCTATATTATGCATGTTCTCCAGGTTAAAGAAACATTTTATACTCATTTCACTTCTTTCTCACTTCAATCTAGGAATTAAGTTTATTATTTTATCCAAGCATGCTTGGGGTCTTGTGTTCTATTTTCGGACACATTACCTTCTGGCACTATAAAATACTCACTGTGCTTCTAAAAACTGGTCGGTAAATTATATGCACATAGCCCATGTTTTAGTGCGCTTGAAGTGACAATCTGCACTTTGTAATAGATGAGAATTTGTCAATTTTGATGATCTTGTATTTTGAAGGCATTTAAATATACCTTGTCTTATCAAGATGACTAGAACAGAATCTACCTTTTTGGCATTCCTTGTGATCGATTGTAACAAATTTCATTTTTAAAATTAGTAAAAATAAGTATTTTTTTTAATTAAAAAAGGGCTACCTTTGTCTGGGTTTTTGTTTCTTATATGGTCAGAATTTAGAACTATGGGAAAAATTAAGGCAGTTAAAAGTGTGGCTTCATTGCTTCCTTCAAAGTAATTTCAATATTTTCTCTTATTACCTGAATAAGTTGTGCTTAATAAGCTGTAAATATGCCTCCTATAAGTATAATAGAAATGATATATAAAAATGCAATGATGCTCTGGTAGCTTCAGTAATAAAAAAAAATATTTAACAGCTAGTAAGATATAGGTTTTGACCAGTCAGAGTGGACCCTGGCTGGGATGCTTCACTCAAAGGCTGAATATAAGCCCTGTTGGAATAATCTTCTGTTGTGGTGGCTTGGGATTTGTGGAGGACTATCCATGATGGCTTGGAATCTCCATCTCTGGGTATACCAAGTATTGAAGATGCTCAGATGACTAGAATCTGGGGATTGTTCCAGAGTAACAGTCATTTCTGTATATTTTTGTGTTATAGTTTATAAAAACAGGGACAACATGGAATGTTGCCAAGAACTCCATATTGAATGACCCAAAGAATCTGTGTTCATGTGCCAGCTTTGCTGTGTATCAATTGCAAGGTGGTGGATGGTGCATGTGAATTTCCACTTAGTTATAGAATAAAGGTACGGGATCTGCAGAACATGCCTTTCTGTTCCATGGTCCATTTTGACTTAACACTGATGCCTGCTGTAAAACTTTCCAGCTTTCTGAACTGTGAAAGAAGTACATAGTGTCCTTTCATTGGAAATTCGCTATTGTTATACAATGTCACTCCAGAGATGTGACTTTCTCCTAACTTCATCAGCACAACATACTTGGTGGTGGAGTGCTATTAAGTAAAACATTTTATCGGGTCATGTATTTAGTGTTCTTTTCCATGTCATAGTCTTCAATATCATGACATGTGAAATTGGCATAGTTTTTTAAATGGAAAGCATTGTTTGTCTGGGCTTCAGACTGGATCTCTAAAGGAAAAATGCCACATGGGCAGAAAGTTTTACATCTTGCATTCTGGAGTGAGTTATCTCCTCTTGTGCTGCCAGTCTTATTCTGTGGATTGCAAAAGAGGAGTAAGGAGACTGCTTTTGTCACTTCTCATGTGTCTTTTAAAAAACATTGAGCACAAAAGAATTGGCTTGGATTTATCCATAACCCTAGGGAGTGGTGAGCAAAGCCTTCTATTATTGTCTTTTGTTGAACTGTCTTGCCCCTTTCAGCCACTGATTTTTATTGAGGATTAAAAATGTGCCTTTCCAGAAAAAGTAAATAAAAATAAAAGTGCCCTTTTCCTAAAAATTGTGGCTAGAAAAAGCATTTTTCCTGCCTTCCTCACATGTGGGTAGGTAGACAGGGCTTGCTTGCCAAGTCCAAATCTTTGTGTGGGGTAAATTACTCCTTGCACTGATCATAAAATAAGCATCTGACATTTCCTGCAAATGCTCTATTTCTTCATACAGAATTAACCTGCCAAAAACATTGTGTTTACAATCTAAATATTTGGATCATAAGCCAAAAGGGTGGGGGAGTCTGTCTTCCTCCATATTTTGCAGTGATGTGTCCAATAAACGTTAATTATGATAATAATAAATAATCAAAAAGGAACATGTTGAGGAGGAAAGTGTGAGGAGTCAGGAATGGTAAATTGCATTTGTTATGAGAATTATTTAAAGGAAAAAGTTAAAAACAATGCCATCCCAATGCAGACATTTTCTTGGTTCTTGAACCCAGAGGACGTGTTTCTTTGAGAGACAGATGGGAACAATACCAACTCCGACTTGAGGACCTGGGCAGGAATGGACTCAGCAGCTCGGAAGCTCCCCAAAGGTCTGACGGGCATGCCTTTGGGTCTAGGAGCAGATTCTCCTAGAATAGGGAAAACTTGGACTCAGATCCAGATTTCAACAGTTCAAAGTGTTATCTCTAAGCCATTTCCTTCATCTATAAAACAGGGCTAATAAAGGCTGCTGTCAGGGCTCTGATGAGTGTTAAATAAGATTGTTCACAGAAAGCACTTGGAATGATACCAGAACACAGTAAATACTCAAGAAATGTGATTGTGATGGTGACGACTGGAATCTCCCTCTTTAAATTGACAGCTGCGCCGGGCCTGCCCAATGCTCAGGACACAGTGCCCTGGGCACACCTTCTGTCCTGCCTTAGTCCCTGCGGAGGGACGTCTGCCTTGTTCCCGAACCATATGTCTCTTTTCCCGAGAAAGCCTCAGTTTCAAATATCCTGACCCATTGTCTCCACAAATCAGTAAAATCATTGAGAAATCCCAGTATTTGATAAATAGTAACTGAATGACTCAGGACAGTAATATAATAAAAACACATGTGTCACAAAAATTGAGCCACAAGCTGAAGGAATTCAGAGATTTATGAGGGCGCGTGTACATGCTAGCTCACATTTGATGCTATTATGCGCATGCATGTGTTGTTATTTTTTCTGTAAAGCTGGAGAATCTTTTGCTTATAACTTCTTGCCAAACTGGGAGCGATGCAAAGGTCATGGACTGCAGTGGGAGTGGGAGACAGAGAATCTTAAGTGCTATTGAATGCTGTTTGGTAATTTTAGATGAGCTGGGAATTATTTCAGAGAGAAAGTTTTTCTTTGAAATATCTATTTTCGCATAGAAATAAATGTGACAATGTGACTGGACAAGATGTTTTATAACTAGTCATAAAATCAGAACAAATTTAACCTGAGTAAGTGTGTCTAGAGTTTTGATTTGGAAATTATGGCTAATGTATCAGTAATCAAAATTCCCAACGTAGAGGGTTTTGTCAATACTACAGACAAGCTAAGAAAGGTGCAATATATTTATTCTTGAAATCATGGCCACAAAGCATATATGACTCATGTGAATGATAGTGCTGCTGCATCCCTTAGTTTTGAGTAATTGCAACAAGCCTTGGAAAGCTACTTGAAAAGCTTTACTTTGTTTATAGTGTTTATTTCTTTGATTTAAAAATTGTTCGACTTGTAAAACTCTCTCGGGGCACATTTTCAAATTACTAATACATCATTTAAATGGAAAATAACCTAGAATAGCAAGTAAATAATACAGTGAGCAGGCAGTCACCTTAATATCAACCCACTGCACAAAACCAGCTAGAATAAAAAGAGGATGTTGAACATGGGGATCTCTTTCCTGACTTTGAGTTCATCCAAGGTGGTAAAGGTAAGGTGTCCTCAGAACTTTGTGCTCCCTTTGGGCTTGAGATAGAAAGTTCACTAATGCTGATGGGGCTAATGGTATGGAGGACTCACCTATGGTACCTCCGGGATAGTCGAGCTGGCGGGGTGTGGTCTCAGTGTATGACAATGGAATCTGGCAGTTTAAACCAAGTTGGCCACATTTTCATTATCTGAGGAACTAATGTCTTTATAAAGTGTGGTGTCAAGGAGACCAGGAGAGGGAGAGAGGGCCTGAGCTCTAACACCAGCATTGGCTAGTGGAGAGTGTGTCCTGCTGTTGCACCTGCTTGAGAACCCAAGATTTGACCCTGCCTATCCCTTTGCTCTGTTTTTATGTTAATAAAGCATTTTTTGATGATTAAAAAAATTTTCCTATTGAAGTTTCTAAGCAGGGAGAATCTGTACTGACCATCATCGGACTGTGATCACCTTGGCAGTTAAAGGTCTCAACGTACATTAATTTACTACCTGGGTCAAGGGGAGAATGAAGTCACTTACCTTGTGCCAAAGAGAAGCGGGGTGAAAAACAAGACTTTTAGAAGGCTTTAGAATCTCAGGCCTACTCTGCCACTGACCTAAGACATAATGCCACTGGCCTCTGGAAGGTTGACTGATGCCTTGATCCATTATAGAGCTTCTGGCACCTTGATATGTGTTTGAGTGAGTGTGAGCTTCTGTGTATGTCCCAGCTGGGAGGGAACCTCTGGTCCTCTCCCTGTTTCTGCCCTTCACAGGCAGGTTCAGTTCCCACAGATGAAATACTGTGTACAAAAGTGGGTCATAGAGTCCAAAGCATGTTGCAAGCTCAGATCTGAGTGCTCACTTTATATCATAATCTAATTCCCAGCATACTTTTCATCTTTCTGGGGGATTGGTGTAGACCCTAATTATATTCTTTTAATACATTTGTTTGATGATTTCTTTTTTTCTTAAGATTTATTTATTTATTCATACAAGGACTGGGGTATAGACCAGAGGTGCAGATGCATGAGAGGGTTCATCAGAGATAGAGTGGGAAGCAGAACAGGCAGATCTACTGAAATACACTGCTGAGGGGAGCAGCGAACAAGGCAGGAGAGGTCTGCTGTGCCATGAGGGTCCTCTCCCTGGTCAGGGATAGAACTCATGCCACAGTGGCTGTAGATAGCTTCATAGTGCTGAGACTTAACCCCTTGTACCACCAGGGAAGCCCTGTTTGCTAACTTCTTAATTCATTTTCATACGGGAAACATGCAGAACAACCCAATAAAACCAAAGGCTCAGTAACTACTGCCACTTCAGATTTCAGTTGTACAGATTTTGTGGAGTTACTGAACATGGGCTTGCTGGTTAGAAAGGAACTTACAAGGCCTTCTAGTCCACATTGGGACAAAAAGGAGTAATTTTATATTGCAATCCAGGTTTTATACATGTACACACAAGACACACATAAATGAAAAATTTAATGAAATATTTTGTGGAGTATACTGATACTTTCTATTCTTCTTTAGGATAAAAATTATTGCCATTAATCTACTAAATTGATTTTGCAGTAAACTAGTGGCGAGTGTGTCTGTGTGTGTGACTTGCTGATTTCAGCCCTTACCCTTTGTTGGGATCCCATTTCCTAAACCTCCCTCTTCTCCCAACTGGAGAGACCTGATAGGAGTTATTTAACTTATATGTCACTGAATTGAGGTGTTTTGATGATTCATGCTGTAGGGACAAAAAGTAAGTTAGGAACGCTGGCATGGAATTGGCCTTGGAATAAATGCCTGAGGGCAGAAATGAGTATGGCTGGCAGTTGCAAAGCCTGAGGCAGAGCTGGGAAGACTGTTTCGTGCCTCTGCAGAGGTCTTCGATGCTGTCAGTTTTCTTCACATCTTTGAGCTTCAATTCCCCTGCCCTGGGCTTAGCAGGACCCTCTGTGGGAAGCTGCTGCTGCCTGAATGTTATGGTTGAAACCATGTTGCACACTTCCCCCCCAGGGTCAGATTCTTTTTGATTTAATAACAGTAATAATAGAAATAGCAATGATAATAAGAATAATAACATAATTTCTTGGGTGATCATTATGTGCCTGCAGGTTATATACATTATCTTATTTAATTTTTGTATGACTCCTGTATGATAGACAATTTCTCCTCTGTTTTACAAAGAAGAAGAAATGGAAACTTATAAAGATTAAATGGTTACCAATGTCATACCACTAGTAAGTGTCAGAGCTAGGATTTGAGCTACAATTTGTATGACCCGGTGTGTCTACTCAGCCACAGAACCTTGAAGTCTCATCACTGCCCAGATGACCACTGGATTGAGGGAGTGTCACCCCTACAAGTTGTGTTTCAGAATTTCCTGTGTTCTCGAGAGTGGTCTTCTGAAATGGTTTTCTATAGCTTGTACTCCAGAGGTAAGCAGAGAAATCAAGTTAAAGGCAACAACCTTTTTTCAAAGAATGTTTCTTTAAGATATTAGGGAAAGCATAAAATTCTTTAAATCAAAATTAATGATAGCGCTATTTACATATTACCAGAAAAGACTGGATATAAGTTAGTGTTTGCAGGGGCAAAACGTCATGCATTACACACACACACACACACACATGCAATATACACATTTTCAGAAGATATTTAAGAGAAACATTAGTAAATAAAAGTGCAAACATAATCTAGTCTTTTTATTAGAAAAAGGGAAGTGGGGGGCCTCCCTGGTGGCGCAGTGGGTTAAGCAACGCACTGTGAAGCAGACCGCAACCACTGCAGCACGAGTTCGATCCCTGCTGCCGGCCAGAGTGGGGACCCACATGGTGCAGCAGACCTCTCCTGCTGTGCCCGCTGCTCCCCTCAGCAGTG